>JAOSBP010185924.1:0-14138 GCA_027563825.1 Erythroxylum mucronatum
AAGTACTAAAATGTTTACTCGAGAACAGAAAAGGAAGAAGCAACAAAAAGCAAGCAGTGTATCGGTTGCTTGCCCTTGAATGGATCTCTAACCATAGCATATCCCTTCCTCTGTACTTTCATCTGAAGGCTTTGTTCATTCTTTCAGGAAGAAAATTTTTTGAGGAACTGGATAGGGATGGTGCTGGTCAAGTAACTTTGGAAGATCTTGAAATTGCAGTGAAAAAAAGAAAACTGCCCCATAAATATGCCCGTGATTTCATGCGACATGCTAAAAATCACTTGTTTTCAAAATCATTTGGGTGGAAACAATTTTTATCCTTGATGGAGCTGAGGGAACCAACAATTCTTCGTGCTTATACTTCACTTTGTTTAACCAAATCCTGACTTTCAAACAATGATGCACTGTTTGTTTTTCAGGCTGAAAGTATACGATCTCATTGAAAACAAAGTTGAAGGAGATGGTAACTGTCAGGTTAGTTTTCTTTTGAATTTTAAAGAGCTTTTTTCTTATCAGCAGCTGACTTCTTTTAGTTACTACTCCATGTTGTTAACCTCTTTTTTGAATTTCAGTTTCGTGCCTTATCAGATCAACTTTATCGATCTCCTGAATAACACAAACATGTTAGAGAACAAATAGTCAATCAGGTTAGTTGACTTTTGAATGAGTTACTGTAAAATAGTTTTAATGAGCTGATACCATATATGTATATTAGATTAATATTGGAAATTTCTAATCTATATATACATTGTATCAGCTCAAGATCACCGTGAAATGTATGAGGGTTATGTTCCAATGGCTTTCAGTGAATATTTGAAGAAAATGAACAAGTTTGTTACTCAACTTTTCTCTTTGTTTTCCTTCAGAAGCTTTCTGAATAAATCCATGTTTACTCAAAACAATGTTATTCTATGGTTGGTATTAGGAGTGGTGGATGGGGTGATCATGTCACATTGCAAGCTGCTGCTGATTCTGTACTAGCAATCTCCAAACTTTCAACGTTTCCTTTTTATTTTATCAGTTTTCTCTATGTTTTTCTGTTTGTATTTGCTTATTGGAAAATATAAAATTTATGTTCTTGAGTCTAACTGTTAAATTCATGTAAGCTTTGTGTTAGTTTTGTTCTGTTCTTTCTCATTTGGAATCATTTTGCATTGGGGACTAATGCACCTTGCCACCTACCTGCAGTATGTAATAAAGATATTTGTTATAACATCATCCAAGGATACATGTTACGTTGAGATCTTGCTGCACTCTCAAAAGTCCGAATGAGGTAAGGTTATGGGAACGATTTTCTGATCCACTTTTCATATTTTTGTTCTTGCACGTGATCTATAACGAATGGAAAGCCAAAATTTCAGTCGATCATCTTTCCTAGTCTTATACCAACAAAGATTATGTCTGATAATGGATGCTTTACATGCAGTTATTTTGTTGAGTTTTTGGGTAGAAGTACACGATAATTCAATATATGCTGAAGCAGTTAAAACATTCTGGGACTGAATATGTATCAGATTAGTTTAGAAATGAATTGAGATACTTGCCTCATGACATGTCATGAAGCATGAAATCTCTGTTTTGTCTCATATTATGAGCTTTGCTTATGTTGCTATGATCGAATGTCGTTCCAAACATTCGATTCATTTCTCAACAGAGAGCATGAATACTTTAGTTTGTATTTTCTTATTGTTCTCGTCTCATTTGTTTTCCAGAGCTAGCTCTGATGGATACTGGGAAGAAGAAGAAATGGTGGATGTTTGGAACCTAAAGCTAAGGATATCTAATAGCAAATCTAACATTGAAGAGCTTTCATTCTGAATTTGAGTACCGTTGGTGCTTCTGCTACATTACTTTCCAATTCTATTCTGAATTTGAGTACCGTTGGTGCTTCTGCTACATTACTTTCCAATTCTTTTGTGCATACGATCAATTTCTGATTTCTTTTTACCTCTTCTGGTTGTGTATGTAGCTTGGTAGTGTATACATGTAGATAAATTATTTTCACGTAGTGATCCACTGAGTGCTGGACCCCTTTCCACTGATCAGGCTTCAGACCATTTAATTATTTTCAGGTCGCGACACAAAACCACCTGACAAGAACAAATTGCCTAGAATTATCTTTGTCTGTTGCTTTTTACTTCATAACGTTTTTATAAGCAAAAAGATTTATGAAACATGAACTTAACCGACAGACAAGCTCTCCCTTTACTTATCAGGTAAATTGCTACCTTGAAAGGATCATCATGCATTCTTCTCATTACATTCAATTTTATTCTATTAATTAACATCCAACCAAACCGGTTAGATATTGATTTTCATGTTTGGTTGGATATTGATTTTCATGGCCAATCTCTCTAATGTTGAAGGTTACGTCTTTTTGTTTGACGTTTAGATTTGATTAGCGTCGTTTCTTCAATCAGTGATTTATCCTTTTCACACTCAAGAATGCAAGTCTCAGTTGTAGCTGCGGCCCAGTGATCACTGAGGTAGCTGCGGGGTCGGTCTTGTAGCTGCCGGGTCGGAAAGTGAGTAGCCTGTTAGCTATGGATGCAATGATGAAATTGAAGAAGCACGATCTAAGCAGATGTAAGAGAAGACTGATAAACGACAACAGCAACAGCTGAATCTTCTTCCAACTTTAAGCAATTCCATAAATGGAATCTTCTCCTTCACACTTGGAGCCAAGAACTAGTTATTTAAGGGTCCATATTTGTTCAAGGGATCTACAATGGTGAGTAATGTGAAGACACTTGACGGAAGTTATGGCAAGGATAGAAGCCTTTTGCAGTTGTCTACATTAAGATATTTGAATCGTGAAAATTGTTTGATGGTAGTAGGGATTCTCTCGAATCATTTAGACTTAAATCTAAAAATCCTACAAAATATAGAAAGCTCAAATCCTCAAGCAATTCCCTTAAATTACAATCATGAGAATTAAGTCTTGCAAAGAAGAAATGCCTTCTGACCACAAAATATTCCTATGGTTAACCAAAACAACAAAAAGCAATTAATCGTGAACAGAATGGATGTACTGTGGCAGAGATTCATTCATACCCAACCTTCTATATGTCTGAGATGCCACAGAATATTCCTATGGTTAACCAAAACAACAAAAAGTTTAATTAACCTTATTCTACTATTATTATCAACTTTTATTACAAGAAAGAACAATAAATTAAACTGTTAAGCAACATATAATTTACACACCTTGACTCCTTTCTTCAAAGCTTCTATAGAAATTAAAAAAAAACTTAAGATTAGGCATGTTCATAAACACTTTTAAACTTAAATCTATTTTGCTTATCTTAGTCACCACTAAAATTATGTCTTCCACAACTTTGACCCCTTAACAAAAAAACCCAAAAATTGTACAAGTTATTATGGGATAAATGACTATTTAATAAATTAGAAGGTACTTTTTAAAAAATAAATTAGAAAGTATAAGAGATTATTAATAATAGAAGATAAAGTTTTAAATATCTTCAACATCTTACTTTATCCTCCATAAATACTTCATAAATATCTTGGGGATCCCTGCTATACTTAGCTTCTTAGACATACAATATCCTTTCTCATTTCTTGTAACAAATTATGCATTTTTTATTTGTCTTCAGAAACAATCGCAAGGCATTTGTCTACAAGGACACTAATTATATTATCAACATTACATTAGCCTCATCACAATTGAAGAAACATGCAATATCTAGAAAGACATCCTTCTCCACTTTTGACAATTGATTCAATGCACTTTCCCACTCTCCTTTCTGTTTCCCAACTAATGAGGAGCCTAAAACCAAAGGATTTCGTTGTGCATAATTAACCACTGAATTTGACAAAGATACAGTCATCTCTTAATCATCTCTTTGCTTGAATACACTTTTATTGAAAACTTGAATGGCTTCAACGTAATTTAATAGTTTAACTTCTTATATAAAATCAGATCTTTCCTTCAAATACTTGTTTATCTCTACTAGTAACGAGAATCATACTTTCTAAACTAAACTAAAATGGATCAAGAACAATTAACATCTTTTCACGATCAAATCTTTTTACAACAAATGCATATTTTATTGAATCTTTTTCACCTGCTTTTGAAATGAATTCTTCCTGTAACTTCTTGATGCCACCGGCTTCTGCATTTACTAACAATAAGAAGTAGGAGAACAATCCATTGACTTGAAGTCGTCCTAATAAAGCTTTTCTTTTTTTCCTTTTGTTTGTTGTGGAGCTTCATCAAGCTTTCGTCGGCATCTACTTACAACTTCCTCTGCCTTTGCCTTATATTTTCCTCTGTCTTGCGCTTTCTACAGAACCTAGGCTTTCTACAGAAGATATAAAGCTCTAATTCCTTACAGTTGTGAAGGGTTAAAGATGGTAAAGAAATGCCTTCCAACAACAAAACCCAACGAAGGGTGGTTTCGATGAAAACAATTTAGTAAATACACCTTTAAAACCCATGCCCGTTGAGAGTGCCAATGGATGATGTCAACTTCTCTGTGGTAATTAGGCATTGGTCTCCAGAATTTGGGGGAAATCACAATCAAATGAATATGAGATTTTGCATGCTGAAATTAGAATTTGAAATTTCGTGTTTTTTCTAATGAGAAGAAATGATAGAAAGAAGAATACTAAGGGTTGAGAGGAGGGAGAGGAATGATGAAGAGACGAAAACTGAACAGGGTCTTCTTTCTTCGTTTTCTTTTTCGTTCGGGACTGGGAGAGAAGACCATCAGCCAATATCTGCAACTGAACAGTCTTCTTTCTTCGTCCTCTTACTGAGAGAGAAGGAGAATGGTCGAACGGATATGTTTGACGGATTGTCCGACCCGATTTGCTTTAATCCGACTCGACTCTACTTGAACAGATTCATTCCGATTTGATCCGAGTCCGATTCGGGATTAGGCCTAAATTCAATAGATCCGAAATTGATCCAGCCCATTTTTCAAAGAGGGCCCGCTCCAATTTGTTTTTGGCCCCATTTGTCTCCAACAAATTGTAAATTCACAGACTCATCATCTAAATAGAAGCAGAGAATTTCCAAATTCCAATTGTTGCAATGGGTCAGAGGCTGCTCGAACCCAACCCGACCCTTCTCCAAACGACTCAAGTTCAACCTGAAATTATGTGTTTTGGTATTTAATTTTTTACTTACAAATTAATACAATGTCGTATACGGATGGCTGGTTGGTTTTCCTAAAGGAGGTAAACTGATATGTACCAGATTAGTTTTGAAATGTTGTAAAGAAATGCCTTTCAACAACAAAGTCAATGAATGGTGGTCTCCTATAAAACAATTTTGAAAGACGAAAAATAAATCAGCAAATACTTAAGCCCTGTGACGAGTTTGCCGATAGACGTTGGCAGCTTCTGTATGGCTGTGTCACTTAAAACTTGGCAGTGTATACATGTAGATCAATTATTTTAACGTAGTGATCCAAACCCGACCCCTTCCCAGTTCCTACTGATCAGGCTTCAGACCATTAATTATTTTCAGGTCGCGACACAAAACCACCCGACCCACTGCCTATCAAAGTAACATGGCTTCCTGACAAGAACACGTGAAACCACCTGACCCACTGCCTATATATCAAAGTAACATGACAACGAGAGGTGGACCAAGTGGTCTAGATCTCTCCCTTAAAACTCTCCCTTAGGGGAGGTCTTGAGTTCGAGTCACCACAAGGAGAAGAAATAGGCATTTTCTATTGATAACCCTCTAGCCCCCTGAGTATAGCTCTCTGATCGGATCAATTACGGATGTCTCGCTTCCAGCGGCAGTGTAAGAGTTGGAGCTACTTGGAAACCTAGGGGCTGATGGGAACTTGATGCTGAGCAAGGGGAGCCAGTGATCAATCATCAGCTGAACAATCAAGTATGTGAAGACTCTTTGTGCGCAGAAGTGTACAGGCTACGTAGGAACCTGAGGAATCTTGAGGTTCCAGATTTACATCCTCTAGGCTCTTGGGGTGGGGTCATATGAACTTGGGATTAGTCTGACTAAGCCGAAATACCTAATGTAATAAAGAAGGGACAACAATTAATATTTGAGACACGAGACCAAATCTAAAAAGATAAGGTAATTTATAAATTTATCTTTTAATTAATAAAGAAATTATTTTTAAATAATTTATGTTAATTAAGAAAAAATCAAATAAATATATATAATAAAGAATAAATAAATAGTAGTAATGAAAATTACTAAGAAAATGATAATAAAAATAAATAAACACAAATAATTATTTAATAAAGTGGTTAAACATAAAAATTTAAACAAATACATAAATAAATAAATACAGAAAATAATAATGATATGTAATAGAATAGAATAAAATAATAACTAAAAAGATAAATAAATAAATATAATATATTAATCATAATAACATGAATAATCATAAATATAATAATAATAATAAGAAAATGAATAATAATAATAATACTATGATTATTAGTGATAATAGTAAAGACGGTGATTAATACTAATAATAATAATATTTTTTTAATATTAATTTAAAACATTTTAGGAAATATATAATATTTAATTTATTATCCCTTATTATTATTATTAATTAAGGAAAATGAGTAAAATTGGGTGAAAAAAAGAGGAAGAAGGTTACACGTATGTACTAGATGATGGAACACGTCGTGATTGTGGGCCACAGAAGTCAAAGGATCATATCCTCCAATTCTTCTAACCTTTATCACAAGTTATTTTGATTACTTCCCCTCTAATCATTTACTTTCATAATATTCAATATAACATAGTCAATTAAATTTCTATAATATTTAGTATAATATAGCATGAGGAATCCGTAATCGTTATTATTTGGATGCACACTGGATAAATTTTTGAATTGACGTAATAGTTTATAAATTACGTCAACTGGGTACTCCACACTAGACAAATTCTGTACGTCAGACTCGACCAAGAGAGCATTGATAGGTGAATTCAAACACAAAATTTTTTGACTTTATGTCCCCCTGTCCACCAACTTAACCACCCCGTAGGGAACATAACATATATTATGCTAATACTAACTATAATAAAGACCTGTTAATTATTAAAGTCGAAAGTTTGATTAAACATTCAGATCTCGTGAGTAAGCCGAATCTTTAATGTTGTAATAAGTTAATAAAACTTCGTTTCTTTTTAAAAAAATTGGATTTTTGAACATGTGTATATTCTAAAAAAAAATTTAAGTACCATCTTAACATTTTTCTCAATTATTGTATTTTAAAATAATTATCATAAAAATATTAAATTATATAATAACTACAGTCAAATACTTGATCCAACCATGAAGCTACCTATTGTTTGAACTTTGACCTTTGAAGTAAGGAGAATCAATCCATAATAAATTAATTACTTTATTATTAAAAATGTGTTAATTAGTGGATTTTTTTATTAAAACAAATAAATTAATATTTATTTTTAAACCTTTTACCATCGATATCCGAGCCTGACAGAGAAAGGTATTAGGACAACAAATCAGCTATAAAAAAAAGTTAAAACCTCCCTCCAGCCCATCACAACTCATCTGTTCTCATTTTACAACTTCTTCTTCTTCCCCTCTCCATTTCTGCGAAAGGCAATACATATATAGAGAGAGAGAGGGAGAAAGGGAAGGGAGAGAAGAGACGATCTCTTGCGGGTTGCAAATCAAACGTCTGAAGCATTTTGTTGACTTGTTACGGAAGTCAAGCAGTGATCATCAGGTGTTTGGGGGGAACAGTGAATGGTGGGGAGGAATAATAATTGGAAGGAGATCGAAGAAGGAGGAGGAAGGCATCAAAATCTGAAGAAGTCGGGAATGCGACTGGGTAAATACGAGCTTGGGAGGACACTTGGAGAAGGGAATTTTGGGAAAGTGAAGTTGGCTAAGAACATCGACTCTGGTCTTCCTTTTGCTGTCAAGATCCTTGAGAAGAAAACGATCATCGACCTTAAGACTACACATCAGGCAAATTTCCCTTATTCTTCTTCTTCTTCTTGATCGCTTATGTATTAGTAATTAGTAAAAAAGGAATGGAAATTAATTGTTTGCAGATAAAGAGAGAGATTGCCACCTTGCAGCTCCTCAAACATCCCAACATCGTCAGGCTACACGAGGTTGGTTCCGCTTCCCTCCCTTTCTGTGCTCGTTCGTGTTTCGTTTACGACGTCGTTTAATTTTCTAAATTTCAGGCATTAAATTATATCCACTCATATATTTCTACCCTGATTCTCAAATTTTTTTAAAATTATTTTTTATTATAACACAATTTTCCGTTATATTTCGTATTTTTAATTTTTTATTTAAAATGTTAGTTAAAAGAGTTATAAATATTAATATATTACTGATTAGTTAGATAGGAGGTGTTCTTTCTGATCTGAAAGGTGATTGGTGGTGCCTATGGACTGACTGATGAATTTAGAGGCATGGGTTATATGGTCAGCTTGCTTCAGTAATATCAATAATATATGGTGTGATAATAAATAAATAGGTAAAGACAAGTGTATAAAAGTTAAACCCATTCGGCCGGTTTAATTGTAAAAATTTTGAGTCGGTTTCGGTTTTTATTTAGTTTATCTATTAATTTATTTTATCTATTTAGTTTACCTACTAAAGCTGCGTACTATCAGACTTTTTCAAACCTTGCTTTATTGCAGGACTTCAGTCTGGATGTTGACGATGATCTATTAATTTCTTTTTTAATTAAAATTTAAAAATGTCAATAAGAAAAGATATTCTTTTCAATTAATTTTTAAACCTTTAATTTATTTGATTTTTAACTAATTTTATGACAGTCTAATATCAGTTAAAATTTTTAAATCTTAAATTTTTTTGTTATTGGTCTAACTTTCGGTACTATTTTTAAAATATTGGTATATATAGTTAGAGATTCTTGAAAAGCTACTGATAATTTAATATTTCAAAAAGTACTGTTGTTTATCTTTATAACAGGAGCAATTAGAATTATTATATTAATGATTAATATCAATTTAAACCAAATAAGGTCTTTTTTGATAAAAATATTATTTTATAAATCATATTACTTTTTTTCCTCGTTGAAACAGGCAAAGACATTCAGTCATTCATACAAATAAAAACAATTAGTTTAGGGCCACACATTCACGGAGCTTGGTGGGGTTGTGGGGGTTGCCTAGTTGGAGTCAGTCTTTGTGAGGTCTCTTTAATACTTTTCCATTTCCTGACTTTGCTTTTGTCTTATCTTTGGATTGCGACGTATTCAAGGAATCATAGTATGTGAAGGAAAATTCAAAGTCTAATGGGGATTTCTCTGTGGCTGCTGTTCGTTTCTTGTGTCTAATTTATCAGAAGAAAATACAAAGACGAATTTAGATATTTTTATAACGAAACCTGATCCTAAATAAGTTATGATATTATTTATTTATAATATTATAGGAATGAAAATAGACCAATGACTATGATGACCCTTTGCTCGGATTTCTTTATGCATTTAATTTGACTTGATGCGAGCTCGAGCTCGAGTCTGAGTCTATATATGTTTTGAGTCGGAATGAAAAGTCTTGAACTTGTTCAAATTAAATTTGGGTTGGATTAAGTTTGAATCGATTTGGACTGATTTGAAGCAAGTCCAAGTTGGATATCCCTTGAGTTTTGAACTAAAAGCCCAAAATTTTTTAGTAAACCCAGATCCATTTTTAAAGTCAATTAAATTAAAATTTGTTTGCTGTCTTTGGATAGGGTCAGGTCTTTTGTCAAGTTAAGATATTATTTATGATAAAGTTGTTAAAAAGATAATGGCTTGGGTCCAGACAGCCTGAAGCCCTTCTCAGTTCAGTCTAGCCCAATTTTTTTTAAAAAATTTAAATTAAAAATAAAAATGACATCTTTTTCCTTGTATCTATTAGGCCTCAGACCAAGCTAGGCTTAGCTTGGACAACCCGAACTCAAGCCAGACCCACTTGGTCAAATTGGGCCGGGTTGGATTGTCGTGCCTAGGAGAATGAATGTTGTTAGCACCACTCTAATTCTCACCAAATTCAGTTGGGAATGGCATTGGACCGGACTGAGCTTGGGTCTAATGAAAATTAATGTCTGGTCCGATTATAAAACAATGTCGTTTTTACTTAAAATTTTTGGGTGTTGGGTTGGGCCTGATTAAATTGGGTAGTCCGAGCTCGAAGTTTGAAAATTAAGGGGAAAAAAGTCTTTAGCCTTGTTCAAAGTCCAATTAATTCGGACCGAATCTATTGACTTCAGGTCAGACTGAGCTTGGATCTAAATGTTATCTCTAATTATTCAGTACTATTACCACTTTAATTTTCACTATTTTTGAACCAGCAGAACTAGAACACTAATCTAAAGGTTCTAACCAAAAGCCTATTTCTCTGTTTTTCTATTTCTGGTCAACTGCTAATGATGTATTGATAATTTGCAGGTGTTGGCAAGCAAATCAAGAATTTATATGGTACTAGAGTATGTAACTGGAGGCGAATTGTTTGATAGAATTGTAAGTAGTCATTACTACTTTTTTCAATCTAATGTAATGTTTAACAACTAATCACCAGAATACATTACTTGTTTCTTCATCCCATATCCAGGCGTCAAGCGGAAGGCTTTCAGAAGCTGAAGGCCGAAAGCTTTTCCAGCAGTTGATTGATGGTGTTAGCTACTGTCACAACAAAGGTGTTTTCCACAGGGATCTCAAGGTATTACTCTGCTATTAGATCCTTTTTTTCTTGTTTCATTTGTATCGGTAAAACTCGTGGTTGCTACACTTCAGATGTGTACCGTTTGTAATGATGTGTGTTACAACAGCTAGAGAACGTTCTTATAGATACCAAGGGGAGCATTAAGATCACTGATTTTGGACTCAGTGCATTGCCTCAACATTTTAGGGTATGCATCCCATCAATATTTTGGTTTAATCTTTGAATGATTCCTTTCGTTATATAACACTTGTCTTCTGCAAAATCCAAGGATGATGGCCTACTGCATACTACTTGTGGAAGTCCTAACTATGTTGCACCTGAGATTCTTATGAATAGAGGCTACAATGGTGCCACTTCAGATATTTGGTCATGTGGTGTTATCTTATACGTAATTCTCACCGGATATCTTCCTTTCGACGATAGAAATCTTGCTGTTCTTTACCAAAAGGTATTTGAATTTCATTCCTGTTCGTCTCAATGTCAATGCTTGGCAAGCATGTTATGTTTGATTCTTTTCAATGGTTTCTCAGATCTTCAAGGGGGATTGCCAAATACCTAAATGGTTGACACCTGGTGCAAAAAACTTGATCAGGAGAATTCTTGATCCAAACCCAGGCACCAGAATTACAATTGAAGGTATTAAAGCGAATGAGTGGTTCAAGGAAGGCTATACGCCTGCTGATCCTGCAGATGAAGATGAAGATGTGTGTGTTGATGAAGAAGCATTGGCACTGCGTGAAGTGGTACTTATGAACTTAAGAGTGTTCTAACTTTTAAGTGAACAGAAGTCCCTTTTGTTTCTCACTAACCGCTAACTGGAATCGTTGTTTTTTTGTCGTAGCTATCTGAAGGGGAAAGGTGTCCAGAATCACCTGCACTCATCAATGCTTTTCAATTAATCGGAATGTCTTCCTGTCTTGACCTCTCAGGATTTTTTGAAAAAGAGGTGACATAGACATTGCACCAGTACCTTATCTAACGTTCTTTACTTTCAGAATTCCAAATTCTGAATATTTTGTGTTAATAATCCAGGATGTTTCCGACAGAAAGATCAGGTTTACTTCCACTAATCATTCCCTGAAAGATTTGCTCGTAAAGATTGAGGGTATCGTGAATGAAATGGGATATCGTGTCCTGAAGAAAAATGGAAAGGTATCTAAAATACTTAGCTCATATTTCCTGAAAACGCTGGAATTTGGCAAGTTGGTCATGCTTATAACTACAGTTTGATCGGAATGTTCGTGTTTGTAGTTGAAAGTGTTGCAAGAGCAAAAGGGGCAGAGAAGTTCTGGTAGCCTCTCTGTTGCTGCTGAGGTAAGTTCCATTGAATCAAAAACCTGTGCTTCACTCTTCTGGTGCCAAGCTTATAGAATCTCCAAAACTTTGTCAGGTATTCGAGATAAGCCCATCTTTGTATGTAGTTGAACTGAGAAAGTCTTATGGAGATACTTCAGCTTATCGACAGGTACGTCTGTCACCTTATCTCCATATAAAATAATCTCTGACAACTCTTTTTATTTATTTAAGATTACAAAAATAGTATTTTTGAACTCATTTTGCCAACCTTATCAGTTTATTGCAAACTTCTAACGTTTCATTTGCATCATATGGTGCTTGCAGTTGTGTAAAAAGCTAGCAAATGATCTAGGCGTTCCTCCAAGCCCAGGATTGTTGAGTACGGAAGTGTGAATACTGTAGTTTCCAAATGAGACTTTAGAGGCACATTGTACTTGAGGCCCTTTTTATGTGTTTAGTGTAGAGTAGATGTCAACATATACCAATGCTCTGTTAAGCTTCATGCATGTTGATGCGATAAATGTTCAAGCTCGGAACATGTTGATAAAAAAAAAAAAAAGAAATCGATAAGAGAAGAGTTGTGTTAAATTCTTTAATCTCCTAATTATTTTTTTTATTTCAAATAATTAAAAATTGAAGTTTGAAAAGGTAAATATTCAAATATAATCTCAGGTGATAATAGGTAACTTATTTAGAACAAATTTAAGCTCGACCGTCTTTAAAAATATTTAAATAAATCTCTATTTTATTTTTTTATCTTAATATTATAAAAAGACGGTGCTCGTTAAACCTTAAATAGAATGTAAAAGTATTGGTTTCTCTATTAGTTAGGAGTACGGTTGTGTACATTAGACCTTTACAGATCTCGTGTTTAGTAAGATTTTTTATTGGATCATTGTTGTTGTTTTTGTTGTAGAATGTAAAAGTAATACGGGAAGCTAGTTTGTTATTAAAAATAATATTTTTAACTCTCGGTTTAATATTGTATGAAGTCAATAGATTTGGTTAAAATTGATCGAACTTTTAACTTCTCAATTTGGCTCACTCGAGTAAATAAAAGGATATCATTTTAATTGAAATAATATCATGTTAGTATATAATGGTTGGAGATTATAGTTTCATTTTGTTTGCATAATAACTTGTAATTGATTGAAAGAAAATTTTTAAGAGATTTATTACTTAATTTTGTCTCATTAAATACGAATATTAAGAATTAATTTGTAAAAATAGTATCATTAGGAAATTTTAAGAAAATATTTTCAATGAAGTTTAAAAATTACAAAAAAATTGTAAGTTATACTTAATCCCTTAATCTGCATGTAAATAAGATTACTTTGTAGGTTGGTTGGATGAGACCAGATCATTTGTTCCAATAACTCTGTTCCACACTTAATATGACATCATTTTAACATCATTATGTGCAGAAAAGGATTGAAACAGAATAACGGAAACAGAGGATTATAACCCTAATTAGATTGATATGATTTATCGAAAATATAATTAACAAATTCAGTCAAAACCATCACTTCTATTAGAATTTTTTAATATGAGAAGAACGTAGAATCCATTAACAAGAATTAGACCTAGGTCAACTATTGTTAAAATGACTAGAACTAGTCATTTGGATAGTTGACCCTTACCACTTATAAATCCTTTAATATTTTCTTGTTTAGCTAATATGGATACTCTAATACTCCTCCTTCAGTGCAATTGAGACTGAACATTCAGTTATCACTTGAAATAAATGCAGCGGTAACTGGACTAAGCCGCTGGGACTGGACTAGACATCCAAACGATCAACTGAAAAATTAATAATTCAGATCAAACTTACTCTGATACCATATTAGAAAATTTTGATATAGATAGAGTGTTGAGCTTATTAACAAAAATTAGGCGTAGCTAACTATTGTCAAAATAACTAGAACTAGTCAGCTAGATAGTTAACCCTTACCGGTTACAAACTCTTTAATACTTTCATATTTGTTTAACATGGGATACTCTAACTACTTCAAAGAATATATATTATTAATCAATCATTTCACTTATAGTCTATGAAGCGGTGAAATGAACATGACAAACATGTTCTGTGTGCCCTGTGACTTATTTACCATTTTGAATAAAAAGAAATCGTGTTGCCTATTAATGAGACTTTCTAATTTCTATA
>JAOSBP010186091.1:0-14121 GCA_027563825.1 Erythroxylum mucronatum
GGTGAAGAGATAACAACAGAGGAAAGAGTTACACCGAAATCCATACACGACGTGGCTATATTGCAAGCCCTACATGTGTCACTATTCCATGCTGCCATGAGTCACACATATACATAAGCTATTTATCATCCATGGTCCAAATTTCAATTCTTTAGTCCAAAAAAAAAATACACCAACATTCTGAAATGTCCAAAATATTACCCAAATTGTCAAATCACATTTTTAATCGTATTAATAACTCAATTATACCCGGAAAGTGTCATGAATGCATGCACAATCATATTAATGTGCAAAAATGTGCATGTCACAATTAATTCATGCATGATGTGCATTTTCCTAATTTCTCAGAAATTCTCATAATTCACAATTTTATCCCTCACATGGGTAACGGGATGTTACAGTCTCTCCATAACCCTCAATATTTGGTTTAGGCTCCACAATTGTTAGCTGTGGTGGACAAACTGGTAGTTGTAATATCTCGACACCTATATATTGCCTAACCTTACTGAATGTCTCTAATTTAATGCATATACTAGTCAATATATACTATAATGAGTGGTAGGTGTGCTGTCAAAGTGCTTGGAGCTTGAGGTGGTGTAGGTGTTTTCTTTTGCTCTTCACACCCAACCTGATCTCTCTGTATGGATATGTCCTCTATTATTCTTAGTAATGCTTTAATCAGGGCAAATTGTTGTCTATACACATTTTCCTATAGCTCAACTATCCTTATTACCCTTAAAATATCTATATTGATATAGAAGGAAGTGAAAAGAACCATCAAATGTCTCTCATAATCTAGCACTCAACGCCTCCTCTCTAATCGGGTTATAACTAACTCGCCTTTGATCACATCAAAGTTTAGTCAATAAAAGTAGCCCCTTATAAGTTGAATAAAGGCATGCCCCAAATGGCATCACACTCGATGTCTCATATCGTCCAAGAAAAATAAGTCTGGGTGAGTCATTATACTTATATTGTCATATTGAACACATAATGAATATATGAACAACTTATACACGTGCCTTATAGTAGGGAAATAGAAGTTAGAAGCCTTAGACCTAGTGGGCGAATAAGGCTCCACAATGGCTACTGCATGCTAATAATTTATGGAATCAATACATAGGGGATCCCAATCAACTTGAGTCCAATCAAGATGGATAATGTGCATATAATCCTGTGTATGAAATCTTGAATGAACACTGAATTGGTTATGCCTGAAATTATGATGAACGCCTTTATCTAGAATTGTATTATTAAGTCATCATTATAAATAATTTTCTTTCATTTAATTAAAACATACACATGATCTTTAGTAGCATATCCTAATACACTTGCTCTCAGATCCGAAAGGACTCTAATCAATCATCAAAATCCACTATCGTTTGCACCTTTGTCTTTAAATTTAGCTCTCTTAAGACTTACTAGTTTGTATACCACAATGCCTCAAATTTCTTCATTTAATAATTGAAGGACATGGAAGAGTGGAAGACTGAGCTATCTTTTAAGTGGCACATTAGATGGGATATCTATTGTAGCGAGTATTAGGCCTCAATATCTATATAAGTAACCTCCTATGATGTAGAAGGAGGATCTTTGTGTTTCTTTCAGTGAGGTCGCTCTGTCTCCCACCTATAATATACCATGTCCATCATATATCTCATCATATTTAAAAGTCAGCTTACCAGTTTACAATTTCCTGATCTCCATTCAACTTTACAATGGTTTAACATGTATTCCCCGATTTTAAATAGTGAACTTTATACCTTTTGCATTGTCCTGTCTGTTGTTGTGTATAACCTGTGGTATGAACGAAACCTTCGCACCTTTCGTGATGAAGTCTCGAATATAGGGAGTTTTATTTCGCGGGTGATCTAACGAGCTATGGAGCAGCTCCGCCTAAACACTGAGGGAAGGTAATTATGTATGCATTCAGTTTCCTGTTATTCCTATTGCTAATAATGCAGGTTCAGGGACATCTCAGGGTTACTGAGGAGGAGGGGTATAATTTCCTCCTACTGTTATTGAGCAGGCTACCAGGCGGTCATCCTAGAAGGTTTTGTTTCTCTAGATGTGTTTTGCTGGTTGTGGATTTAGTCTTGGTTTGTGGTGGTTTTTGCTGCTAGTCTTCGTGTGGTTTTTCTCATGTTTGCTGGGGAGTTTATGTATTAGGGTATTGGATTTAGTTTTCTTAGGCTACTCGAGAGGCGGGTCTTGAGGGCGTGGTGTTTCCTTCCATGCTTTGTTTATGGTCCCTATGTTTTTACCCTTTGTGAGTCTTTTTGTAGGCTAGAGATTTTATGGGAAATCACTAGCTGTGTATATAACCTTTTCATATTTGTATAAAGTTTTACTGATTTACCCAAAAAAAAAGACTCCAAACCAAGGTCCATGATCTGTTAAGTTTTCTTGACTGTAACGCCATTCAGAAAACATAATCATGTACACAAAACATCACCCGACAACGTCCCCCTCCTATAATATCAGCTCAGGCAGGGGAATCACATGTAGAATAATGGAAGTGAAATAATTCCAGTCTCCAGTAAACCCTGTTGAGCCAAAGAATCTCTTTTTTGCAAGAACCAAACAATTATTCAAAAAGATAAGCTTGATACATTCTCTGGCTCCAACCCTTAAAAAAGATAATAGAAAGATGATAAATGGCATAATTTAAACACAATAATTACTCTGGATGATCAAGGTGAACCTGGGTAAGTAACACACAGATCTACAAAAACAAAATCTTATCATCATGCTTAGGGAAATTATGTTTGTCCTTGTATTGAATTCCTTTCTACTCAAGATTTCAGCAAATCCAAATAAGCCTCAACATGTCTCTATTTTTCAAAAGGAGAAGTATAGTTTTATGTTGGCAAAAAGAATAAAAATGCCTAACATCAGTTCTTGAGCAATTATATGGACAAGTAAGCATGATGTGGACATTAACCTGTCGATGCACCATCCGACATACTGAACGCTCCAAATCTGAAAACACCTGTAGGAAAATGAACATTCTTAGACAAAGAAAGTACAGCAGGGGTTATAAATCTAGGAACCATAAAGAAAAAAAAAATTTGGTTCTCAAAGTGTGTATAATGTTTACTATTTCCAAGTGTGCCAGCCATAAACTTAAAATAGAACTTCTGATATGAATGTTTCAGTCATTATTATTTAATCCAAATGGTAGAAGATATAAACCTCCTTTGTAGTTAAAAAAACATAATAAAAACTCCCTGATCTTTAAAATTCTCGAAAAAACTCCTAGTTTTCAGTTCTCCAGAAAAACCTCCTTCCTTAGACTCGGTTAAAAAATAACAAAAAATACACGCATAATTAATATTACACTTGTACTAATCAAATATTATTTACATGACGATTCAACATAGCTCTTAATTTCGAACTGAACTAATTAAATTTAACTCAAACTAATAATTTATTATAGTTATCTTACATTAATAATTTAAGTTGAATTCAATTGGTTCGGACCAAGTTTAACAGCTGATTTGGACTACCATATTAGTGACATATGATTAGTCCATGTCTGATATTCATATTGCATGTGTTTCATCATTATTTTTTAACTAGAGTCTGAAAACTAGGAGTTTTTTTTCGAGAATTTTAAAGATTATAGAGTTTTTTTAAGGATTCTTAAACTACAAGGGAGATCTATATCTTTTACCAAATAGATTAATATTTTATTACAGAAACATTTGAGTATTGGATATTCTTCAGCATTAAGCAGTCTTCAAATGCATGATAAGTTGACCAGTTTAAACATTGTACCATCAACCAAAATCGATGAGTCAAATTCTAGAATCAAACATAAAAAGGCACTTGAAGTCATCTACAAATTAAGGAGTCATCCAATATTCTTGACTGTTTGGTCCAGACTATTTGTCAAAGTATTAATGTCATGGATGGGCTTAAGGGAAAATAATAATAAACCATGTTCATTACGTTCGAAATCAACAGTTTCACGAAAAACGACAATTAGAAACCTGAGATACCTTTGCCATGGATGTCAAAATATCAGCTATAAAGAAGTCAGAAAAAGTAATTGCCTGTGAGAAGAGTAAAATGCAGATAAGGCAACTGGAAAGTGCATATGAATTGCATCTAACATATAAAAATCAAGATACCAAATTATATGCTTCTATTTAGGCATTACAC
This sequence comes from Erythroxylum mucronatum, assembly GCA_027563825.1. Classification (NCBI taxonomy): domain Eukaryota; kingdom Viridiplantae; phylum Streptophyta; class Magnoliopsida; order Malpighiales; family Erythroxylaceae; genus Erythroxylum; species Erythroxylum mucronatum. The sequence goes on from JAOSBP010186091.1 coordinate 4,168, forward strand.
TATCACCTAGTGGCCAGCCTAGTACAAAGTGCCTCCTAAGATTTAGGTGGTCAGAACTCAACCTTCTCATCTTTACAATAGACAATAGGCTGCTAAGGAAATCTAGCACACAAGACTTTCCAAGTTAACTTTTGCAAATTAGAGATACTTTCTTCACAGCACTATCCACAGTCTTTTTTTTTTCAAATATGCAGTTGATTATTTTACATTCAACAAATAATTTGTTTGAAAAAAATAAATTATAGCTCTATTTTCCTAGCAGCAAAGTAATGTTTATGGCATTGTGACCAAGTTATATAAAAGTTTAGAAATACAATGGATTCTACTTATCGGACAATTTTTGGCCAGTATATCAATTCCTTAACGAATTTTGGCAAGAGTATCGGTTCCTTAATAGTAAAGAAACATATTGAGTTCAACAAAAACTAAATAACTAAGTTGTTAAAATATATATCCTAATCAACTTAAAGATAAAAAGGTGAGAAAATTATAAGATTTGTGGCAAAAGAAAAGAAGTAAACCACATATCATAAGGAGACGAACTTGCCTGTAGAGGGAAAACTATCCTCCAAAGAGTTCTCAAAAAGTAGTAACGTGAAGACAAATAAAAGATATCAAATGGAAATATTAAAACCATCACAACACCAATGTATAAGAGAACCTGCAATGAAATTAATTTAATCAGAGATAATTTCCAACATTATGACTGTGGGCATTATGCAGATTGGTTTTTGACATTATCAAATCAAATTGAAATGATGCTATTGTATAATAAAGATGATACCACTATAATTTTAGAGAGACAATTTCAACATTCAAATGTACAGTTAGGGGGAGATTAACACTCATTTTTTATCTTTTCAAATTTTTAGTTAAATTGTTAATCGCTTTTAAAGATCATTGTAAATTCACTGATTAAACAATTTTCAGTTTAGGAAATAATAATTGCAATGTTATAATTTAAGTAACAATCTAGCCTCTAAACATCAGAAAACCATTGTGTGTCTTCAGAGTAAAAGAGAGGGGACATGATGCTTCACAATCCAACGAAAATTTTTAACAATATGTAGCAATTAATAAGAGGATCCTATTGTGTTATATGTAAGACAAATATCTTGTACCATACAACTTCACAGTCCATCCCTACTTGGCAAATCGCTGTACAAATATAATGATTTTTTACTTTTACATGGTGCAACTTTTTCAGCACATATCTAAATCGCTTACTTATTCAACAATCTAGAAGATGTGGAGTCCACTATCAAATTAAGATACAATAAAACTCTTTCATTGCACTTGAGTAGAAAGATTCAAAATAGAAGCTATTTATATACATGACGAGTGCCTAAAGATGATAAGGAGATAATATCTCAATCCCTACAATCAAGCTTCCTGCAATCAAGCTATAATTCCTATTATATCTGTGCAGTAATTCAAAATTTGTAATAGTAACACTCCCCCATATTGATCATGCCCAACTTGTTACAGATATTCAACCCGAGTCCCATTTAGATCCTTTGTATAGAGATCCTCTAGTTGTTTTCCAGTCTTCACATATCTTGTAGACTATATATTTTGTTGCACCTTTTAACAACAAAGTGACAATCAATTTCAATATGCTTAATTCGTTCATGAAACATAGGATTAGAGGCTATATGAAGAGTAGCTTGGTTATTGTACCATAATTTTGCTCGCATTGAGACTTTAAGCCCAATTGCGGACAAAAGTACGTATATCCACATTATTTCACAAACAGATTGTGGCATAGCTCTGAATTCTAATTCTGCATTCGGGTGAGATGCAACATTCTATTTCCTGCTTTTACATGAAAGCAAATTTCCCCCACAAAAACACAATGGCTTGTGGTAGATTTTTTATCAATCTTGGACCCTGCCCAATTTGCATTTGAGAAGCATTCATACGAGTACGACCATGGTTTTTATATAATATACCTCATTCGAGTGCTCCTTTCAAGTAACACAAGACTTGCTCCCAAGCGGCCCAATGATGAACTGTTGGAGAAGACATAAATTGACTCACAATACTAACCGAGTAAGCAATATCAAGATGAGTTACCTTAAGATAATTCAATTTCCCAACTTGTCTCCTATAATTCTCAAGATCTTCAAACAAATCTCCATCTTTTGTGAGTTGCACATTAGGTTATCCATCTTTTGTGAGTTGCACATTAGGTTAACATAGGAGCACTACATGGTTTAGCCCCTAATTTCCTTGTTTCATATAACAAATCAAGCACATATTTTTTTTGAGACAAGATGTCACTTGTATTCCTTGTTATCTCAACTATTAAGAAGTATTTTAAAAACCCCAAATCCTTTGATAAAAATGGTCGCGAAGAAATTTTTTCAAGGTTGAGATTTCCATGGCGTCATTGCTAGTGATAACAATATCGTCTACTTACATAACAAGAACAATAATGCTAGATGCAAAAAGCTTCTAGCAGATTGAATGACCAAACTTGCTCTTGTTCATTCCAAACTGTTCAACAGCTTGACTAAATTTTTCAAACCGAGCACGAGAAACCCAAGTAGTTGCTCTATGTAAACTTCCTCCTATAACTCTCCACATAGGAGGGCAATTTTTTATGTCCAATTGATGCAAAGGTCAACCATGAGTAGCTACCATAGAAACAAATAAACAAACAGATGCAACTTAGCCATAGGAGAGAAGGTATCAGAGTATTCTACACCATATGTCTAAGCATAGCCTTTGGCAACAAAACGAGCTTTAAGTCGAGCTATTGAGCCATCAAGATTGACTTTAACAGCAAATACCTACTTACATCCGATCGCCTTTTTCCCTATAGATAAATTCACTAAATTCCAAGTACCATTAGCATCTAGACCATTTATCTCCTCTATCACTGCCACTCGCCAATTAGAACTAGGATAAGGCCTCATAAACAGTTTTAAGAAGAGATACAAAATCAAGAGAGGCAACAAAGAAACACGAAGAGGATGACAAATGGTCGTATGAAACAACTATTCATGTCAAAGAAACCAAAATGTTCAAGATTATATATGAAAAAAAGGTCAATGACATGAAGACACCATAATCATTAAAAACATATAGAAGCATCTATTACACTGGTTGTGATGCAGCCAACGATACTTCTCCGTGAGAATAAAGGTAAAGGTAAGATGTCATGCTAGTAGGGACAATGATAGTCATCCACATAGCTATCTGCAAACATCCAAGTAGATTACAGTAAAAACATGTTCCACAACAAGAATCAAACAGTTTCAAAGTTAACATCGTCAACAGAATACAAACTGAAATTTACATGACAGAATGCAAATAATGGTATATAAACTGAAGCTGCAGCACCTTTAAGAGATATATATTAGTACTCAAACATCACATTTTAGCAATTCCTCCATTTGAACTCATTCTTTTTTCAGCAAAATATTGATTACAGTATCAAAACAAGATGAGCTCTAAATGACTAAATAAAAAAGTAAAAGTGGAGTACCAACAAGCCATAGCATTGTGATTAAAAAGATAACACTGGATATAGGCATATGAAAGAGCAGAAAAATAAGAGGTACAATGAATTTGGGATATGAAATGCTTTACCTTCCATATTTCTCTTTGTGTAAGATGATTTTGATCAAGATCAAATATCTTTGCATAACTGATAGTAGAATGTGAAAAGATGCATAAATTAATTCCCCAAAGCCAGACTGTCATAGTCTGCAATATGAGAAACAAAAGAAAATGATGCCACTTTACATCAGAAGCAAGGAAGAATAGAGTAATACATTTAGTATCAATCAAATTTAAGAAAAAAGAACTAACCACAAGAAGAAGAGGATTGTAATACAAAAAAGCCTCATAAAGAAAACGGTCCCTCAAATCAACATCCATTCTCATAACTGAATCCCACCCAACCTGCAATTTCACATGAGCTTGCTAATAAGGTACAATCAAGCTAAGAAAATTGTAGCCTTCCAATTGATCACATTGTCATCATGTATGTTGTCTTAAATCGCTTAACCAAACGGATAAATATAAACCAACCTTGCAACAAATGAAACCCCAAATGAAGAACAACAATACCTAGAAGAAGAACAACTCTGTTAAGATCTTCAAGGTTATTGAAAGAACAAACAACAGTTTGAAAGAAGACATACTTTTGGATATAATTTATCATACTCCATCACATTACTAAAGTACATATTCTAGGCAGAGCAGGATATCAACATTGTCTAATCAACCGATTACAATTTACATGAATTGTCACCGTTTATTTTCTAAAAAAGGATGTGAAGAAAACATGGAAATTGTTAACAAGAAAAACTGAAAAGCCTTTTTCTTCTGGTTAAGTAGAAGCAATCCATTGATCACAAAACAAACACTATGGCAAATCACTACGAACAGAACCTTGAATCTCCATAAAAATATTGGAGATGGCATCATTATCACGGCAGTACTGATTGGTGTACTTGCACTCTTCGAGTCAATTGATTCCATCGAATGCAAGAAATTTTCCTCGACACCATTCCCTTGGTCACTAACACCTAAGCAAAATGATCCACAATCAAAGTATTAATTTAGGATGCACATTCTCCATAACTATAAGCACATCGACCAACACCTAAACAAATAAAATAAAAAGCAACCAATTATCACCCACATCACGGAAGAGCTAAAACACAATCATATACGTTGTTCTACCAAGATCAGAGACAACAGGTCGGTTACCAGACTTCCTCAAATGTGGGTTATTGCTCGGCGCAATCACTTGAGTTCCGAACATAGATGTGATCTCTGATATTTATTATTAGACACTTTGCATACACCAGACGACCTGTAGCCACCAAAATAAAAACGGAAATGTTATATTTAAAAAAAAAAAAGAAAAACCAACAAAAACAATCAAGAGGCAAATATACAGACACAGCTCATCTTGACCATTCTATAAATCGCAAGAAGAAAAAAGAGAAATCCAAGGGAATCACTAAAGAAGGAAGAAAAATACTCGTAGCGAAGGATAAAGAATGGAAAGAGAAGGACAGACTAAATGTGCGCCTATAGAGATATGAACCGTGATTAGAGTATTCGCCGGATCTCAATTCTCGCACACCTGCGATAGATAGATCTCCCTCTCCCTCTCCCTCAATCGCAGGGTTTTGATTTTCCCTTATTTCTGGAGCTATCCAAATCCAATCCAGTTACAAATAAAGTAGAAGAAATTAATAAAGTGATTTCTTTGGTGGAAACGCTTCCCTAAAACGAAAACTTATTGCTTTCACGACGTTATTGGTATAATGTGGACAATCAGAAACGTCAACTTGTGGTAAAACTCACGCTTAACTGAAATTGGATGCCATTTCCCAATCCTCGACTAAGTTTTATAATCCATACGCTGTATTATTAACAGACGTGATCAAGAGCAACGGGTCCAAGTACACGGGACTATAGGCCAGTCAATTGCGTTCATCTCTCACTTCCAGGTACTCTGAGTAGATTCGTATAAATTGAGGGCGTTAGGTTTCACTTTTTTTTTTTCAGTTTTCTGTTTTTAGTTTTTTTTTCTAAAAAAATGAAAATCTATTTATTTGAGATTTACAATATAAAAATTAAAAACAAAAACCTGTTTAATTGAAATTTCTAATAAAAACTGAAAATAAAAATATGTCCAATTTTTTTATATTATTATTAAGTTATTCTTATTATTATTAATTTTTTATTATTATTATTATTATTATTATTATTATTATTATTATGTTATTCTTATTATCATTAATTTTTAATAAGTTATTATTATGATTATTAATTTTTTATTATGATTATGATTACTATTAAGTTATTCTTATTATTATTAATTTTATTTATTATTATTATTATTATTATTATTATTATTATTAATTTTAAATTTTTAATAAGTTATTATTATTATTTGTTTAATTTATTATTATGATGATGATGATGATTATTAGTATTAGTATTAATTTATTATTATTATTAGTATTATTATTATTATTATTATTATTATTATTATTATTTTGTAATAAGTTATTATTATTATTAATTATTATTATTAATTATTTTTATTTTTATTAATTATCGTTATAAATTTTCTACTTACTATTATTAATATTATTAATTTTATTATACCAAATTAATTATCTTATTATTATTATTAATTATTAATATAAATTTTGTACTTTTATTATTATTATTATTATCAAAATTCAGAAAAACGATGTTTTCTGGTTTCTGTAAAACCGTTGTGATTTTTTTTTATTTTCAGAAACAAAAAATCGCAACAAAATAAGCCAAACATGTTTTACTTACCTATTTTTCTTTTTACAAAAATGACAACAAAAAACGAAACAAACAGACCCTTAATTGTTATAAAATTAGCTAATGATTAATTAAATATAAAAATTTTAAAATATGATTGAAAGAGATTATTCTTATCTATCAAAAAATTTGAAGTTTAATTAAAAAAAAGATTGTTAAATAAAAATTAATCGATTTATTTTAGTATATAAAAACTTATTAATTTATAAAAATTGACTGATTAATTAATAAATTAATCGATTTTTATCGACAAGAGTTATTAAAATAAATTGAATCAGAAAATTAAAAAATGAATAAAAATATTGGGTGGTTTAAAGTTTTACGGTTCAATTGACAAAATCGGTTAAATTTTTTAATTATATTTAGGGATAAGAGATAGAAAAAATATCCAAGTGGGGACAATTTTATATGCTTATAATTGGTGGGGTAAAATCATATTAATTTTTAACTACATTTGTATTCAAAATTTGGTCATATTATAGTTCTTTTCTTGACTCTGGTGGGATGTAAGAATCTACTGTGGTCAATTTAATATTATGAAAACCATTATACCTCATATTACTGACAATTAGTAATTATTATAGCAAAAAATGAATCTTTTTGCGAAGGGAGTGTGTATTCTATGAAACAATGTAACGTTCAAATTCGTCACTCTATTGGTTGTTGCAAGTTCAAAAAGGAGCAAAAGCATAGGCAAGTGGTGGTGTCGGTAAAACAAGTTCCAAGCATGGCGTCAGCTGGTTTGTGTGAACAAATGGATAAAGCTAGTGCGTGGCGTCGCTTCGACGAACCGTTCCGACGTAGTGATCCGTGCCAACCCCACTTGGAAGGTGGAGCCATTTGTAAGATATTCTATTGTAGTGTAACTGTGTAACATCAAGCTGTTAATTGGACAGACCTTATAATTTGAAAATTTATATTACTATTGCAAATTAGATATTATCAAAATTGAACTCTGTAGCATCCCCATCTTTAATGGCATCAAATATGGCGGATAAGCATATAACTTAGAAATAGACAGAGTTAAAGTTAAAATCTTTAACATTTGTATGCCTTACGGAGACTATCATATGTTGATCGCTTTGAAGAGGGGAATAAGTCGCTGAAGATTAAATTAGAACATAATGAATAAAAGTTGGTTAATCTTGAAAAATATGTCAAAAAATTTTTAGCCCCGAATTATGTAAGTAACGAAGATGAAAACGAGTGTTAGTTATTAATATTTGTATTTTTTATTTTGTATATAATTATTTTTGAAATTGTAACTAACATCTTGTATATTATTAAATTTAATGATATTTTATTTTTTATATGTAATGTTTCTAATTATCAATTAATTTTTATATAATATATTATACAAGAAAAATGTCTAAATATTATATTTTTAAAAATGTTGCAAATAATTTTTTGCTATACTATGTTTTCGTAATTATACGTTTTCAAAATCGTAATTAATAACTTTTAACTGCCAAAATTAAGCGTAATAAAAAGTTATTGATGATGATTCGACAAAATGTTGCTTATAATTTTTCGTTACAAAAATAAAGCATAACAAAAAATTATTAGCAACGACAATTGGTCGGGTCGGCTGGACCGGCCTTACCAGGCCCAGATCCAGACCCGGATATCGACGGCCCAACAACCACAGCCCGTTCGGCCCATTTGGAGGTAGACTCCCATGCAAACACTACGACTCACGTAAAGACCTAAACCTAACGACAATCCCAGGTATATAAGGTATTATTCTACCGTAATTCAGGTATGACAAGACAACCCTATTTTTCTTTGTTTACGGCAACCAAAACCCTACTGAAATATTAACTTGAGCATCAGAGGGGCCTCCCGGGAACAATCTCCGGCATGTCTTTATCTGTTTTGCAGGAATCTCACAGCCAGAATCGCACATGCCATGGACCAGAACAACGACGGTCAATTTCAGCAAAATCCGGCTGAACCATTTGGCGCCCACCGTGGGGCCCGACATCAGGACACCACGTCCAGAATTACACAGATCAGTCAGGCGGCAGTCGCCAACCCCGATATTGCCGCCATCGCGGCACTTGCATTGCAACGGATGGCTTTGCTATTACCGGATACTCTCCCATCAGTACATCACGACGACTCTTGCGCACAACCTCAAACCCAAGATCAAGACGAGCTCAGCGTAGCCGGAACCTTAGGAAAAATTGTGGCCAATCAAGTCACTGTGGTTTCGACATATAGCCCGAGCCGACCGTTCACACAGTACTGGCGAGGGCCTTGGAGACAGAACAGAAACAAAGACGACCGATGTAGGGCACAGATTGGGACAGGAGGTATCAGAAGTGCCAAACAACGAAGTGACCGACCGACCGCGGTCGTCAACACGATTTTCGGGAGTAGCGCAGTAGGAGGGTCGACTGATAAGGGGAGAAAAAGATATGCCGGGCAGATTGGGCAAATTGTTGAAAACTCGCCAGCAAAGCAAAAGAAGCCAAGCGACGTGGTAATTTCGTTCGACGAATCCGACCTAAAGGGTGTAAGCCGTCCTCATGGTGATGCACTAGTGGTCACTTTGAGCATTGAGGGTAACGAGGTGAAGCGGATACTGATTGACACAGGCAGCTCGGCTGACCTACTATATTACGACGCTTTCGAGCAGATGAAGATACCAGAGGATCGGCTACTGCCAACGGACGGGCCTATCAAAGGAGTGACGGGAGTATCAGCTTATCCGTTCGCCCGAGCCTTGTTAAAAGTAAAATTCGGACAGAAGCCATGTCTCGTGGAGAAAAGTATAGAATTCTTGGTCGTCAAATTCGAGGGAGCATATAACGCCATAATTGGAAGAGCTACCCAAAATGCACTCAGAGCGGCCGTCTCCACCTACTACCAAGTAATGAAGTTCCCAACGCCGTATGGAATTGGAGTTGTAAGGGGTCAGCAGAAGATTGCTAGGGAGTGTTATTTAGCAGAAATCGGGACGCTAGACGGAGCGGTAGTTTTGGCAAGCTCTCTCGACGTGAGAGCCGATGAGGAAACGGAAAGAATGAATCTTGTGGAAGAAACGCAGCAGATTGTATTGGATGAAGCATATCAGTCTAAGTTCACAAACTTAGGATCCGAGCTAGATAAAGGCTTAGTCAAAGAGATTACGGATTGCTTGGTGGAAAATAGATCAGTTTTTGCTTGGGTGCCGAGCGACATGCTTGGAATTCCTCGATCGGTAACGTCGCACTCCCTCGGTATTCGGGCAGATTGCAAGCCAGTCAGACAAAAGAAGCGGTCGCACGGCATGGAGAGACAAGAAGTGATCAAGAAAGAGATAGAAAGACTGCTTGAGGCTGGGTTTATTCGGGAAGTCAAGTACTCTGAATGGTTGGCGAATGTCGTACTAGTAAAGAAAAAGAACGGAAAGTGGAGAATGTGTATTGACTTCACTTACTTAAACAAGGCATGCCCGAAAGACAGTTTCCCCTTGTCCAAAATTGACCAGTTGGTAGATTCTACATCGGGACATGAGTTACTCAATTTTTTGGACGCCTTTTTGGGTTATCATCAAATACAAATGAGTCTCGAGGATGAGGAGAAGACAGCTTTCATAACCGACCAGGGTACATTCTGTTACCAAGTAATGTCGTTCGG
>JAOSBP010186179.1:0-14114 GCA_027563825.1 Erythroxylum mucronatum
TCAATTTCCATAGGTTCCAACGAGAGAGACGACCCGAGGTTCAGCTTGCTGCAATCTTGGAATTAATTATTTTGACCAGTTTCTAAGGTCAATTTCTTAATCGAACGACAGAGCCGCGATTAATATTCTTGGTAGTGACATGATTAAGCTTCCTATAATCTACACACATCCTCAATGACTTATCTTTCTTCTTCACAAAAAGAACTAGAGCTCCCCAAAGTGAAGAGCTAAGCCTAATGTACCCTTTCTCCAACAAATCTTCTAACTGTTCTTTAAGCTCCTTCATCTTTATCGAAGCCATTCGGTAAGGCGGAATTGAGATTGGTGTAATACCTGGAAGAAGCTCTATGGGGAACTCAATTTCTCTAAGTGGTGGTAGTTCTGGTAATTCCTCTAGAAAGACATCCGGGAATTTCATAACCACAAGAGTTTCTTCTAACTTTCCTCCATCAACCTTCGTGTCTACCACATAAGTCAAGAATGCTTCACATCCCTTCCTCGTCATTTTCTCTACTGTCAAAGCTGGAACAATTCTAGGTGGACTTGCTTTCCTGTCCCCCATAAATACCACCTTTCTACCTTCGTCCAACTCGAACTCCACTGTCTTCTGTTTGCAATCCAAATGGACATGATACTTTTCTAACGTATCCATGCCCAATATCACATCTAATCCCCCCATCTTCAATGGAATTAGTCCACCATTAAGTGTTCCCCACCAATATATACTTCATAATCTCTATAGACTTGACTAATAATAATATATTGCCCGATTGTAGTACTAACCATCAAAGGAGTATCCAATGAGCTCAAATTTCTACCATGCACAGTTCTACTTGATGAAATAAAGGAAGAGGTAGATCCGGGGTCAATTAAAATAATAATGTCATCATTAAATAATTTAACCGTACTAGTCACAACTTCTGGAACGGTATTTGTGTCCTCCCTCGTCATAACAAACACTCTAGCTAGTGCTTGTCCCCTGGGCCTCCCTGGAGGAGTCACCTTCCTGGTCACATCAGAATTGCCCACCTCAGTTGCATTCATGTGTCCCACAGTCTTAGCCCTCTTCGAAACTTGCATCTAAGTCCCCTCTCTTCTTGCATACTGAGGACACTCTCTAGCCATGTGCCCTTTTTCTCCACAGTAGAAACAGGATCCAGTCAACCTATAACACTCCCTCTTATTAAACTTTTCATAGTGATCACACTTGGGAACGGATGACTTGTCCCCCTCTCCCCTTCTACAGTCTCCAGCCATTGAGGTTTGATGAGAAACAATTCCCATCTGTTTGGACTTACTTGCTCCATTGCTCTTCTCCTCAGACTGCACAAGGAAAGTCCAAGCCTCAAAACAGTTCTCATCTGTCTGGATTGCTTGCTCTACTACTCCTCTCCTCATACTGTACAGGGAAAGTCCTGGCACTCCTCACTGATATAGGAGCGCCACCTCTTTTGCTGAACTGTTCTCTCCCTTTCCTCTTTCTGTTCACTGCACTCTTGATGTTCTCCACATTTTCAACTCTCAATGCTGCTTCAACCAGTTGTTGAAAATCACAGAAATTCTGTGCCACCACTTTTTTCCTGATGGCTAAGTGCAATCCAGATTCAAACCTACGGCACTTAGTCGCCTCATTCATCATCATCTCCGCTGTATATCGCGACAACTCTGTAAACTGGTGCTCATACTCGCTCACTGTCATCTCCTTTTGGGGGAGATTCAAAAATTTCCTCTGCTTCTGCTGAATATACATCTCGGACAAATACATCTTCTTATAAGTAGCTATGAAATCCTTCCAAGTCAATACTGGCGGTCTCAACTGACTCCATGTCACACTTATCTACCAATGCAGGGTATCCCCCTGTAGCAGACTTGCAGCATACTCAACTTTCTCATCATCTTCACAATCCATTTGCTCTAATACCTTTTCTATCTTCCTCATCCAGGTTTCTGCTTCTTCTGGATTAGTCGTGCCTTAGAAGTCCACTGCCCCATACTTCCTCAGCTTATCAAACTGTTTCCCCTTCTTAGCTGGGGCCGGAGCAAAAGATTGTAGCATCTGAACGATGGCATGAACAAATGCCTAGGCAAAGGCTTGAAACAACCTAGGATCCAATGGAGTAGGCACTTGCTCCTACGAAGGAGGAGACTCCTATGTTTGTGATCGAGAGGGCTTACTACCGTGCCCTACAGAAGCCTCAACGTTTCCTGAGGCTCTAGACTCATCAGTACCCTCCTCTCTAAGTAGAGAGTTAGGTGCAATTGATCCTTGTAATATTCCTTGTGCTCTTCTATGAGGTGACATCTTACTCCTTCAATTAAAACACTAATGATTAGCTTACATTTCATTTTAATCTTATTTCCTACATGTATGCATGTTATGCGTGTCACTTAATGCAATCAATCAATTAAACAATGCAAACACTTAATCGCACATCATAACAATTCATAATACTACATATTCTAAGCCTAAGAATCCTTAAAAAGACCCTAAGTTCTTATACCAAAGATGTTGGGCTTGAGTCCCGTGACTAATTCCGAAGTGACCACTCAAGGCTGTTGGTTAAGGATCATTCGAAAAGAAATTGAAAAACTTCAATTTAAGAAAAATTTGAGCGGCAGTGATAGGCGGTTTCGCCGTGGCCAACGTCCAGCTTCGCCGAGACGAAAGTCTGGCATTATCGCGGTGAAGTTCCATAAATACACCGCGGCGAAAGGCTAACCTCACTGTGGCAAAGTTACACAAATACGCCACGGTGAAGTTACACAAATACACCGCGACGAAAGGCTGGTCTTACCGCGGCGAAGTTACACAAATATCCGTGGTGAAAGGCTGGCTTCGCCGTGGTGAAACCTACAGATCCGAACCCCAGAATCCCATCATTCACACTAAATTCTGCACATATACACATTACCAATCCAATTCAATCATGCACTTCTATTTCAAACCACAACACTTAATAACTCAACCACAAGATAAGCATAAATCTACATAAAAACTTCTCCAATTCTCATTCTCATTGCCATAACAAAATAGAGTTTAACAAGCTTTAGTTACACATCAAACTACATCAATAACTTAATTCAAAATACAAAGGATACTCAACATTTGATATGCTGCTAAACTACCCAAAAGTAATTAAACTAACTTAATTACTAAATGTGGCTAACTCGGAGTTTCCAATTGCCTTGCCAGGATCAACAATCTACTCGTTCTGCACCTGAGGAGTGAAGATGATGGGGTGAGCTGTAAAGCTTAGTGGCTAATATATTTATAGCCGTTGGCAACGAGCTACACAATCAAACATATATACGTATATGTACGTACCAATATGTAAACATCTGTATCTCATTTTACTCTAACCACTCCATCATCCACAATTGTAGCTCAAACTCAAAGTTAAAGAAGTTATCATATAACACATATCATATAGAATTCATCATCAAAACATAATCACTTAAATGCATCATACTTGACAATTCAAAGATGCAATGCACAACAAAATGGCTCGAGAGTTTCGTGGAACGAAATGGAGAAATTGAAGTTTACACCATGAACGAAATAAGCCCATTTTTCGGATCTCATGTGCCACAAGCGGGTAACCGGGAGAAGGCATTAGGGCAACGTGCACGTGACTAACGAAACGTTTCCTCTCTTGCCTAAACACAAGCAATTCTATGCTCAATTCAATCAATCACATAGTCATACTCTCATGCTTTTATACTTTTTCTTCTTTCCATTTATACAAAATGCCATGACATTTTTCAAGGCATAACATGATCATAATCACAAAGCATTTTTAATATTCACAATAATTCAAAACAAGCCATTTTAGCACACAATGCATATGCAAGGCATTTTGCTCGTTTTACACAACAACAATAAATAATTTACCCACCTAATTCACTTGTCGAAATCCAAGTCAAGCTTGCCTTTTGTCTTGCTCTTAGATTGGGTTTTTTTTGGTTTCCATCGATTAAACCAAGATTCATTCAACCCAATATTCTAACAAAATTCATAAAACTTCAATAATCACATAAATGACAAAATCAAACTTAAACCTAACTTACCCATAATCCATCTAGGTTAGAAAAACCAAAACCCTAGTTTAGAAACCCTAAAATCCAATGGGTCTCTTAAATCATCTTCTTCCTTCATTCATTCCCAACATAAACCTCATTCCTCTTTTTTTGTCTAACTCCTTCTCTAACGAAGCAAGAAGAAAAATGAAACTTGAACAAATCTTCTTCCTTCTTTTCTCTTCTTTCACATTTTTTCTCCTGTCTCAAGATTCTCTTCTTTTCTTCTTTCAGGTTTTCTCCTTCTTTCTTTTTCTTCTCACGACTCTCTCTTCTCTTCTTCTTAATTCAAGACCATTTTATCCTTGGTCTTCCAATTATGCCCTCATCATTTAATGAAATGCCCATTTGCCCCTTCTTTTGTTTTTATCTACTTACTCCTTAATTCCCTTAAACACCATATTGATTCTAACTTAATTCTGATCTTTCAATCCAAAATTCTAATTTCTACTTATGTTCACTAAATTAATGGCTAAATTCTAAAAGTAAATAAACAATTAAATAACTTAAATAAATAAATAAAATCAATGAATAATAAATAATAAATAATAAACTAAATAAAAAAATTCGAGGCCCAACAATGAAACTCCCAGAAGCTTTACCTATCATGAATGTGAATGAAAGTGGAAAGCTTGATAAGGTTATAATTAGGTTACCATAAACATGGAGACCTAAGTCCAATAAAGTCTAAAAACCAACTGGGCAAGGGTTTAATAGGGGCTTTTATGCTGAACTATCAAATAAGGAAGTAGAGAAGGATAAAGTGGAAGATCATGAGGCAAAAGTGGGTTGTATGGATTCATCTGCTTTATCTATTAGGGAGAGTTCCCTTATACCAACTTAGGATGGTATCAATATAATTTTGTGAATCCACCCCTACTATGAACCATTCCAATTTATATGAGGTTATAGGAAATATATTTAACATTTCAAATAGGGAAATAGAAGATGAGAACAACCATCCAAATAAGAGTACTCACAATCAGAAATTGTCTTTAAGTGTAGAGAATGTTTGGGAGGACCTAGGCCCCTCCTCTAAAAGTAAATTAGGTAAGAGAAAGGGTAAGAAAAAATTCGAGGGGATTTCACCATGAATTCCTCTTAAATTATATCAACTCTTTTAGCTATTTATGACTATTTGGTATAGAATGTAAGAGGAATTTGGTACATAATGTAAGAGGAATGAGTAGTCCTCTTAAAATTCAAATCATCAAGGATATTATTTTGGAAAAAAAAAATTAGGCCCTTGACTATGGCTTTGTTGGAAACTAAAATAAAAATTAAGCAGTTGAACAATTGTCTTAGTTTTTTTAGTTCAAATTGGGTTATACATACCAACCATCAACACCATTGTAATGGAAGAATTATATTGGCTTATAATTCTGAAAGAGTTAAAGCTACTATTGTGAAAACCACTGATCAACTGAAGCACTTTGAATGTTGTATTTAAGGAATTTCTAACTTTTAAAAGTAACTATCATTTATGCTGCTTATCATCAATTTCAAAGATGTAAGAAATTGGAGGATGTCAGGAGTATTCATTCCACTTACCTTAGCTATTAGCAAGCAACTTGAATTGTGTTGTATCTCCTCATGAAGCTGAAGGGAATAGAATAAAGCTGAGGCGTATAGAGAAGAAGTTGAAGCATGAGTTACATTAGCTGAAGGATATGGACTTAATCTTTTCTTGAATTTTATTCACTTAGGACAACAAATAATAGGGGGATTGACATATAATGAAAATTTTGGACAGAGTTTTGGTTAACCAAGATTGGCTAGACCAATTTCCATAATCATTTACTTATTTTGGACATTCATTGTGCTCAAATCATTCTTTGATTAAAGTGCAGAAGCTAGCCCCTAGATCAATCTCAAGTACACCTTTCAAAATTTTCAATTTTATAAAGATGAAGAAGAATTTGAGGAAGTTGTGAGAAGCAACTGTAATCATGAGGTAAGAGGTTGTAAAGCATATCAGTTAATAAAGAAGTTAAGCTTACTAAAGTAGGGACTGAAGAAGTTACACAAAAGAAACATTTATATGTTGATTTTACTAGCTAGGAGCTGAGGATTTAAGAATCTGAGTTGCTCAGGGAGTATAATTTAGCACCAATCTCTCACAATTCTCTTTTAAAGAAGAAGGCTAAAGTTATATAGATCAGGGTTGGGGATAGCAATTCTAGGTTCCTTCATAATGTTATCCTCACGAGAAAAAATAAAAATAAAATCTCCATACTCATAAAATATGATCGTGATATACAAACAAAATTGGGAAAAATTGAGGGGCTCACTATAAAGCATTTCAGGAAGATGATGGGCTCTAATACAAGGGAAGAGTGCAGAAGATATAACCAGGGTAATTTTATCAATGAAAAGATCACTCGAGATATGATGGAATATCTTATTAAGCCAATCTCCACCCACAAAATTAAAGAAACCTTATATATAGACCTAAACAAATCTCCAAGCCCAGATGGATATCTCTTTTTCCAGATAACCTAAAACATAACAAGTTAGCTTCTTATTAAAGTAATGGAGGAGTTCTTTATAGTTCTAAAATTCTAAAAGAAATGAATAAGACAGACATATTTCTTATACTAAAGAAAAAGAATTATAGTTATTTGAATGATTTTAGATCTATTTCATATTGCAATACAAGCTAAAAAATCATTCAAGGATAATTGCTAGAAGGCTCAAACATTCCCTAAAGAATCTCATCAACCCCTACTAAGGAGCTTTTATATAGGGTAGATCAATTAGTGATACTATATTGCTTATATAAGAGCTAATAAGAGCCTATGAAATAGAAAAACCTATTAGGAGTTATGTCTTAAAGGTTGATTTTTTAAAGCCTTAGACACTATTAATTGGGGATTTTTGTTGGAATGTTTAAAGGTATTTTGTTTCCCAAATCTAATTGTTAACTAGATCAACATATGTATTTCCTCAACTTTTTATAGTATCCTAATGAACGAAGTTCCTACTAGATTATTTAGGTGAACTAAGGGGATTAGACAAGGGAAACAGATATCCCCTTATCTATTTACCTTGGTGATTAAAGCGCTAAAAAGGATGATCATCCACTGCACAAATAGAGATTCCAGTTTTGTGCCTCATTACAAATGTGAAGCATCGAGGATCAACCACTACAAGAAAAGTATGAATTAGCGACAGAAAATTACCGATGATAAAGAAATCGTTGCCAATTACAGACGAAAATCTTATACCTATCAAAAAAGTTGTTTGAAAAATTTTCGATTAGCGGCAGTAGCAATATTCGTTACTAAACTCAAAAGAAAATGAATTTACGATGGTATTTACCGACGGTAATTAATACGATGGTATTTACCGATGGCTAATATTTCCCACCTTATTTACCGGCGGTTGTAATTGTCGGTAAATAAGGTGGGAAATATTAGCAGAAAATGTTTTTAGTATATCGATGGAACATTTTAGCCAATAATTTTGTCGGTAAATTTTAAAGCTATACGTCATCGTCCGTCGTCTGCTTCTGCTCAATGTTTTTAAGAAAACCAAACGATGTCGTTTTGTTATTCTTAAAACGTTAATCCAAGTCGCCTCCCCCCCCCCACCTGACGTTTCCTCCTTCTTCCTCCTCCAGATCTGCCATTGCGTGTGGAGTTGCGACCATCATATGGTATTCTCTGCGTCTTCTCCATGGAGCTGTTGCGTCTTCTTCAGCTATTGTCGTCGTCTTCTTCGGCAATTTTCATCAAGGTATTTTCATGTTCTCCGTGCTCTCCTCTGCTGCTGAAATGTGTGTCCGTGCTTGATCTTTCTGCTTGATTTGGAGTTAGTTTCATCTATTAAATGATTTTTGTGTAAATGTTTGTGTATGGGATTGAGTTTCTGTATGGGCATGAGTTTGTGTTGTATGGCATTGATTTCCTTCGGCTTCATCAAGGTGGATTGTTGATGCCGAATTCACCTATGAAAATTGTATATATTAGAGTCATAAAAATGAACAACTCAGAGAATGATACTAGTTTTGACAGATTAAGGATAATGTATCAAATAATTTTTTTAGTGGCCTTATTTGATGATGTTATTCTTACTTTTATAATTTTAGCCAAATTAAAGCTTGCTTTAGTTATTGTTTGTTGACTTATCTTTTTAGGCATCTCAATTTGTTTTGAAATTTACCGATGAATTATTTGAGTTTTCATGAATGATTGATTTAGATTGAATTGCAATAGGAAAACATGCATGAATGGTTGAGATCTTCCCTACTAAACATTGATTAATTGTTTATGATGATTGATTTTTGAAGAATGAAATATGATCCAATACATGTTATTTGAAATTGTGAGCTTTTAAGCTTATAATTAGCATTG
Organism: Erythroxylum mucronatum; assembly: GCA_027563825.1. NCBI lineage: Eukaryota > Viridiplantae > Streptophyta > Magnoliopsida > Malpighiales > Erythroxylaceae > Erythroxylum > Erythroxylum mucronatum. The sequence continues at coordinate 8,433 of JAOSBP010186179.1, forward strand.
AAATTTTATGCTCCATTTTCTAAATTGAGTGACTGTCACAAAGTTTGATACTTCTACAACTTGATTTTTTATACATGTTGAGAACATATCATTAACCATTAGTTTTGGTTTGGAAGGTAATACAATGGTTCGTTCAAAATTACTATGACTCCTTCAAAATAATATGATTAACAAATTAGAAAAAAGAAATGAATGATACATCCTAAACAATCATGCATCGGAATACATCTATTAAGCGATTGTAGGATAATTTATCAACATTATTAACTTAGTATATTTTTTGAAGTTAAACTTATAAAATGTTTACAATTTGGAAAATTGTTATGTGTCATCTCAAACGTATACATTACCAAATGACCTTGATTGATTATAATATTTTATGCCAATTGTTTTAATATATCCCGCTTTGTAAAATGTGAACAATTTTAGGAATTGGCTGTAGGAACTCATTTGTTGGCAGTATTTATATTTTGAGATTGAAGAGAAGCTTTAACAAGTATTCAAATGACATTCATATCCTTATAACTATGGATGTCAACAATGATTTTCCACACATCCCAAATGACATTTGTATCAGTTTCTATATTTCTCATTCTAGGTCCGTCATCATCATCTTCCTCCACGCACTTTAGGAAGATCCTTCTGCGTGTCAGTTGAGATTAGTGATTTTGTTTTTTACTACATTTTTTTGAACTTACCTTTATTTGGGTATTTGTTTACAGTTTGAACTTCCCGTCTAAACTTCCTGCATTTTTAATTAAAATGGCTTGCACGATGTGAAACTTGTTTGTGTTATGAACTTCGATTTATCATGGAATTAATATAGGATGAGTTTGACTTATTTTATAGTTCCAATATAATGATACGACATCTAAGTTATTTTATTTATGCTCTCTGAAATGATTAACTTTTCTTTACTTTTCATGTGCAAATTTTTACACGTATCTTTTTAAAATTGTATATGTTAAAACAATTTATTAAAATAAGTATTCATATTTTTATGAATACTTATTCTATTTGGCACTAGTACATATTTAATATAGGAGTTTAACATTAATTATCTTCTAATATATATTATTACAAACATATATGTTCGACCTTAAGTTTACAAATATTTTTAGATCTCAACCCATAAATGTTAACCCATAACTCGTGATGGAGCTCCTGTGAGGCTTTTCGGTGAAAAATATGAGGAGCATAGGAGTCACAATGAGAACTTGTGATCTTCATTCACATGTCTTATCTTAGATGTTTTGTAATCTTTGGCTAACATGAACGATACTAACCATGGATTCACTGTTTTAAATTAACAGTTTTTCATAAATGAGTTTCCGGAATAGATCTTGGATGTATAGACAATTAACCCCTGATGGTTTCATTAATCCTGAATTTGTTGAGGGGGTTAAAGCTTTTATTCATTATACATGTTTTCAACCTGCATATATGGATGGGACAAAGATCAGATGTTCAAGTAAAAATGCAAATACAAATGTTTCCTTACTATTGATGAAGTTAATGGGCATTTAAATGTGACTGGTATGACCTGACTCCAAATGTTGGAACAAAATTGCATAGTCAATACAATCTAGTTGAAATCAACTACCAAAGAAGATTGAGACAATTTGAACCTTTCATGTTGGCAACGCAAGCGAAACAGGTGTGTAATGTCCCTTTTCCAAGCTTACGACAAGATAAGACAAATTGGTTGGCAGTTTACAAAGTTAAACCTAGGGGTGTTTTTCAATCACATGGAAAAGGAGAGCAGAAAATTGAAAGTGAAGCGTTTCAGGAAGAAGTTAGTTTTATAAATGCACCTATCACATTTGACAATAATGAACCATTGAACGATCCATCTAACGAATATGTTGAAATTTTATCTAGAGAGGATGACGAGTGTCAGAGATCTGTAGAGGAGCCGAAGTTTGATTCTTATTCTTCCGAAGAAGATGATGATTGTAATTTACAATTAAGTTATGATAGTGATTAATTTGTGTTTGTAATTGAATATTTTAATCAACAGCTTAAATTATTTCCTTTTCAGTATATTATGTACAGTATTTCATTGAAAATCTTATTCAAGGAATGTCGACATGGCGACTGGATCCGGATGGTAGTAATTCCTTCCATTGGGAGGAATGTGGCAAAATTATCCTAACCCAAGGAATAAACAATGCAGGAAAAATCGTCACTTCATACATTAAGGATCGTTTGCCTTCCATGGCCGATCTTTTACTTCAAGGTGTTTAGTATGATCTGGACAATGTCTCTTTTCTTATTATGTACATCTCATTTCCTTTGATGAAGTTATTATATATATTCACATTTGATGGTCTATACTACATGTTGTTTTAAGCTTCCTTGAACCTCGAAGATGACATGTTTGCCAATAGGGACGAGAGCGATGTCACAACGGTCTACAAAGGATTAGGGAGATCGGTTCTTGTGGAAAATTTGTCAATTCGACAAAACTTGTTTGGACATTCATGTATGCATTAATATCCAGTTTTGGTTCGTTTAACGTTTTGTAATATGACATTATGAAATTTCTATACTGATTATATTTTAGGTAAATCTGTTCCTGCTAGTAGTTCATCTGAAGAGTTAGTTTCCATACTAAGAATGGCAACTCATTCACTGTATCCTCTACAAGTTTAGCTATAGGAAAAGCTGTTGCAAGAAGGTGTTCAAAAGCCTACACCTGAGGAAAGAAGTATCACTATTTCAATTGGTGCGTTTGACACATGTCACGACACTTCTCAGGAATCTAGACATCAGGGACTCATTTACCTTTACCGACTCTCATGTCACATGGAATCAAACAAAATAATTATATCATTGTGATTTATCGATGCAATACACTAGACTCAGCTTTAAAGTTGATTTATTGTTGTATCTGTAAGAATTTGTCAAACAACCTCCCTACTAGTTTGAGGTCAACCTGCGTCCTATTGAAAGAGGGCTGTTATTGTTCTTCTTCTATGGATTTAACAATTGTTAACCTTCATTTTCGTCATTTGTACTTGAATATGATATTCAACAAACCACGTTATTTCCTTTTCCATATATTATGTAAAATATTGAATTCAAATTCTTATATTTGTAGAAAATTCGATAAAAAATGAATTTCAGGTAAAAATATGGGACCAAAGAGAAAGCGTGAGGTAATGCAGCCCAGGTTTAGAGGCATATTTGGAGGTACTTATTGTGAAGGTAGATCGTTGCAGCCTGCAGCTCGCACTGACTCACCTCCTCCCCTTCTGGGGCCCACAGTTACAGATAAGGCATCACTTATTGCTCGTCATGCTACATCATCCCCGTTCCCAACTCATAAATCATCTAATACTGCTTTATCATATGAAGGAGACTTCCGTCAGCCTAGAGCTGAGAGACCTGATTGAAGAAAGTACATAATAATTGTCAAAAATCTGTAAGTAAAATCACATTAATCACTATTTGTTTTTAATTAAGTTATAGGTTTATCAGCTTTTTCATCATATAAAATTACTTTTTATATTAGGTTGGTTTCATCTGGACCGTGTTTCAGAAATATGATTTTTAAATTTAAGGAAAGGATTGATCCTGAGGGTTATAAGTGGAAGAATATTTCTTAGGCCACAAAGGGATTTTACTTTCAGGAGTTTGAGGTACTATAAAGATTTATTTTCTTTTTATATTGATTTATATACACTAATTAGATAAATATTATTACATTATAGTGGTTTAAATTTTTTTCTTCTTATTTCAGAAAGAATTTTTCTGTGATTCTAGTATCGACGCCATCATACATAGACTATGGGAGAAGCGAGCTATACACGTTATCGTGACTTTATTGGTGCGATACACAAGGCTGGTGTACGACCTCCTTATATTTCGGAGCAAATATGGAGTCGTTGGCAGGAGTATTAGAGAAGCCCTGAGGCAATGTCCATCTTAGGGCGTAACTCCACCAATAGACGTGGAGGCTTGGGGGGAGAGAGTCTTCCTGTATATACGGGAGGATCAATAATCCACCACGAGCATGAACAGAGACTTGTAAGTATCCAAACTTGATACTTATATTGTAAATGTTTTACTTTGCTTTATCATAGATAATGATAATGGTATAAATGTCTGGTGCCATATATGACTCTGTTGAGTGATTTTATTTATTCAACAGGGGGAGATATCATAAAAATAGAGAAAACTCTGCCGAAATTTTTATAAAATGTAGTTCACATCTAATGATTTAGGTTAAATATGCAGTTAAAGTCTTTGGGCATAAGGCCTACACCTACTCAGTTGTTTTTGCACACTCACACGAAGAAACATGACGATGTGACATTCGTTAACAACCGATGTAGAGAATTGAATGTAAGTGAAATTAATGCATTATTATTATTTCTTAATAATAATCCCTTACTAATGTAAACATTACTTCCTAATAGGACCAAATACAACAATCCATTCAGCGATAGTCTCAGGAGGAACAACCTGTTGATGAGACTCACACGTATCTTGATGTTATCGGTGGTAGGGGTCGTCATGGACGGATATTCGGGCTAGGTTCATTTACAAACATATGTTATTAGCAATGTTCCATGTCTAGTACAACAGCGTCTACTAGATCAGCGCAAACCAATGAAGTCATTGAGCTTTGGACCACAGTGTAGACATTGATGGAGTAATGGCTCAACTGAGACAAGAGATGGAGCAGTTGAAGGGGAGGGGTAGCAACTCAGAGCGCCCTCCATCACCAGGACATTAGGATTGTTGTAGTCATTTGCTTTCAATTACAAAGATTTATTATGTACACTGTAATGTTTTTATTATCAATTAAGAAAATTTTAACTTTATATCATCAATAAACTTTCTGTTTAAACAAATTAAATATATAAACAAATAAATTTATTATGCACAAATAATTCACAACTGTTGAAATTATGCGTTTTTCATAAGACCATCAAATAAAATTTAATGTTGGGATTTTTTAAAAAAAATTTCTTACTTTCAATTACTGACGGAATACATAAGATTGTAAAAAAAACACTATATTTACTGACGGAATACCATAAACCGTCCAGAAATCGTTTATGGTATTTACTGACCGTTCTTCTTCTTTCGTCGGTAATATTAAAACCTTTGTGATTATCATAATAATGGTTTACCAATGGTTACATCTGTCTGTCGGAATATTTTACTGACGGAAGGATACATAAAATTTTCGTCATTAAAATTACCTACGACCGTATTAATGATGCTTATGTTCGTCATTTTATTTCGTCGGTAATTATTATTACCAACGGAATTCTCCCGTTTATTGTCGGTAAATCCCAGTTTTCTTGTAGTGCATGTAGCTTAAAAAATCTTTTAACATTTTCCTCATCTTTAAAATTTTCTAAAAAAAACCTTCTACTTTTTAGTTTTTTTAGAAAAAAATTTTCTATTTAACTTTGTTTAAAAAATAACGATGAAACACGGACATTATGAAAATCATATATATACTAATCAAATATGACTAATATGGCATCCCAACTTAACTCTTAAACTCAACTCGAACAAATCAAATTTGAATTTAATTAATAATTTAAAATAATTATAATAAATTATTAGTTTCAATCATATTTATTTGGTTTGGTTCAATTTTAAGAGTTGAATTAAATTGTTATGCAAACAATATTTGATTAGTACAAATGTGATGTTCAT
>JAOSBP010186292.1:0-14101 GCA_027563825.1 Erythroxylum mucronatum
ATATTTTAAATTTAATTATATTTATTAATAATTATTAACTTAATTTTATAAATTAAATTAAAATTGTGATTATTATTTATTATTATGATTTTTGAAGACATGGTTAAAAATATATAGTACAACTGTACAGCATGACAATGGACTATTTTGTAATTTTAAAAAAATCAGAAACTATTTCATAAATTTAAAAAATTATCCGAAACGGTACCTAGTATTAACCGATACTGGTACAGTACCGTACCAAAACTAGTCCAGTATAATATTCGTAATATTGCAATTTACTATAAAATATTTGAAATCCTTTTGTCCGAAGTCCATTAATTGCAAATCTCTTATTTAAAAGTTTTCAACATCATTGATATATACTATACTATACTTCTCATCTTTTGCGGTCGAAAAAAGGCACGTCCTCCGGTGCTTACTGCAGGTATCCTTGCAATGAAAAACTTATTTTGTATTAGATATGACTTGATCTACAAAATTTATGTCCAAAGACATTAACATTTTTATATATGCATTAAATAATCTCTTCGTGGGTATGTTAAAAACCTGCTTCGCTTTAGCTTTCATATTTAGGAACTCAAATAAGTTGCGAGTGATATTAAGAGGAATTTGATCAAATCAATTGATTCGGTGTATCTCTCTTTTCAATACTCGTATACTAGAGTAGAAACCCCCTAAACTGGATTAATTAGAAAAGAAACAAACATCCTATAATGGAAAGAAAAAAGGGTTTCCCACATATCAGCAAAAGACTATATAATAGTGAGGGAGTAGGCAGCAAATAATAGGTAATTGCAGAGCTCCATAGAAAGCAACTTGTTTTAGGGCTTCCTAGACTGCGAATTCTTTCTTTCCTGGAGCTCTGTTTTGCAGTAAAGTTACAAACAGGTAACTTGGTCCATTACTTTTGATGTACTATTCCCTTATTTTCGCATCATTTTGAGCTCTACTAACTCATTCATTTATTTGTTAAGGTAACCCATGTCTTAAATCTCTAGTAAGGTCTGCAATTATATAGGTTCGAACATACAAACGTGCATGGGTTTATGTTACGCTGTGATATCTCCAGAGTCGTGAGTCGTGACCATAACACAATAATGTTAATATGAAATCTTTAACCATTGTTTATAACTATAATTATTGTTACACACACACACAAGTATACATGTAAGTATACATGCGGGGAAGCATTACATTCAAGTCGTGAACTTGTTATATATTCTTACTTTCGTTGACCTTCTCCTCTTCATTCTCCCTTTTATTGTTATTATTATTTGTTGTTATTATATCTAACAGTAGTATTTTGTTTTCAGCCGATCTTCATCAATGGCTGACTCAGATGAACATACCTTATGGGACAAAAACTGCAAAATTATGGTGGCGTGCTTTTTCGCGGCTCTTGTAACAGGAATATTTGTCATAGTTGCCCTTTATTTCATAAAAAATGGTTAAGGACTTCAGTTTTGTTTCTTTTTTAGATTCTCGTCAAGCAATAAAATAATTATCTATTGTTGCCCCTTTGCCCATGAAACTGTAGGGATATGTAGTTCAACTTCTATGATCAATACGAGTTTGCTTATTCCTTAAATAGGAGTTCAATATTCAAATGTGATAGTTACATAAGATTAATTTATTATACAATTATAATTTTTGATATACAAACGAAGATCCTTACATTCCTCAGGCCATGAGAAGCAATCCTGAGAAGCAAAACCATAAATAATAGCTAGGAGAGGCCAAATAATATAAAATAGCAACTTAAGGTTTAGTTTTCTTTTTCTTTTGATTCATTTTGGCCAATATATATACTTAATCTAATGTTCAATTTGATCCAATACATTGCAAAAAGCTTCAACTTTCATGGTAGATGTTACTGGGTGATTTTTTAGGCTAGAAAATCCATCAATTTGTACCTTGTAATGCAATCAAGTCTCCTCACTTGAATCAACGAAATACACCCAAATAAGAGCAAAAGTTGCAGGTTGTTCAAGTGGTACAAAATATTTGAAACACTTAGAATTAAATAGCAAAAGGAAACAACAAAAGTTAAAAGAACAAGGGACTTTACTAGCAGAAATATAAAGTACATCATACATAACAAGGGATTTACATGGTTTTATATCCTGCAGACTTTGTAGAATAATAACTATTATAGATAAGCTACTGGACAGTTTGGACATTTTAACAAGTAGTTGGACAGTTCACATAAAATTGTTCAAATAATTAAATGAAATAAAATTTGAATAGCGTCCTTAGGTGCATGCAAGCCATGCAAAGCTCATTATTCATGTACAACAAGCCATGCAACGCTGTAACATTCACATACAAGCACTACATTACCTAGTAGCCATGCAAGCCAAAGTTATCCCATTTTCCAGCATTCATTATATAATTCCAGCATACATAATATATTGTTTTGTGGCTACATATCATCAAAGGGATAAAGAGACCTTACAAACCTCCCCCGTTAGAGGGAGTGGATGTCCTTGTCGGAATGTCTTCCAAGTACTTCTTGATCTTGTCTCCAAATTGTCATAGAGAAGAGTCATTCTCCTATGTTGCATCTTTTAGAACTTTACCTTTCTATTTGACAAGAAATTCAGTTCATCGATTCTTATTGTATTGTCCCAATAGTCTATGATTAAGAATCTTTTCAATTTTATCATATATTAAACTTGCACATTAGGGGGTGCATGCCTTTGTTTGCTCCTCTTCGATTCCTCATCATCATGATAAAACCTTCACAAATAACTCACATTGAACGTAGGATGAACTTTCAACCTTTTAGGTAATTAAGTTGATATGCCACCATACCAACTTTCTAGATAATCTTGAATGGACGATCATATTTCAGAATCAGGTCTTTGTGTGCCATCTTTTCACTAATTTTCTTCTATATTTGAGGCGTAAGCTTTAACAGCTCCTTGCCAACCATATCAAAATCTAAAGAATGTTTATGTTGATTAACAAACTTCTCCATCATTTACACAGCTTTTTGAAGGCTTTCTTTTGCTTCATCCAAAATTTCTTGCCTATCTCTCACAAATTTGTAGGCAGTGGGACACTTGCTACCAAGTTGTTGTTTAGCAATCTCCAAAAGAGTCAAAAGTTGATGAACTAAGACCAATTTAGAGGGACTTTTTCTAGTTGTAGAAGATCAATAAGCAAAATATGTATTATCTAGTAGAACCAGTCAATTTTTCTGACTTGCACTCACATAGTGTCGTAATTAATCTTTCAACAAAGCATTTATCCTTTCTCTTTGCCCATCTATTTGGGGATGATTAGCAGTAGAAAACTTGAGTTCAACCCCCATCTTATTTAACAATCCTGTCCAAAACTGACAGTAAATCGTGGATCACTATTGCTCACCACATATGCTGAAACACCAAAGAGTTTGACAACATTTTGGTAAAATATCACAGTTGTTATCGCTATTGTAGTAGAGGACTGCGTAATTAAAAAGACACTATACTTAGAAAAACAATCCGCTACAACCATCATTGAGGCTTTGCGATCTCTCTTTAGAAATCCTACAACAAAATCTATAGATACTGACATCTGTGGTTTTTCTGGAGTAGGGAAGGGTTGGAATAGTCATGCCTCCTTTTATCTCACCACTTTATCATGTTGACAAATCAAACATGTTTTGCAATAAGTTTCAACGTCTTGCTCCATTTATAGCCATGTATAGGATCTGGACAGAAGTGTCAACATCCTTTCCTTATTAGGATGTCCTGTCCATGAAGAATTATGTGATTCTTTCATCAAGTCTCTCCGTAATCCGTTGAAACAGGCACATATAATCTACCTCCCTTCGCCTAATGAACCCATCATCAAGCCAATAGCATTTAGTGACCTCATCTTTCACTTCTTGCACCAATTGACAATACGCAGCTTCAACCTTCCCACTTTGTCAAATTATGTCCATGAAAATGTCTCAATTCTAGGCAAATTATATAGCGTAACTACTATTTCTTTCTGGCTAAATGCATCTAACACTTAATTATAGGGATAATAATTAGGCTAGGACCTGGCCAGGCCTAACCTACCTAGCTACCGGGCCTTGAGTTCAAATTTTCTAAGACTTCAGGCCTAACCCTTATAAAAAAACATCATTTTTTATTTGTCATTTTTAAAAAATGGGTCAGGCTGAACCTAGCCCCAGCAACTAGGGATCAAGCTAGGCCGAGCTCAGGTTTGAGCAAGCCCAGTCCTGACCCAGCCCATTGTCATCCATACTTGATTACATCATTCAAAGTTTTGCTCCCAATCAAAATCATATTCTACCAAGAATTTTTGTCATCTTGCTTGCTTAGTCGATAGCTTTTTTTGCACCTTAAAGAAGGTATTCGCCACATTATCTGTTTGCACCATGAACTTAAAACTCAACAGATAAATATGCTCCAACCTTACGCAGTGAACTACTACAGTCATTTCCTTCTTATGTGCTGAATATTTTTGTTCCGTCTCATTCAATTTTCTACTTTAAAAGGTCATAGAATGCCCTTCTTAAACCAATACTCCCCTAATTGCTTTATCGAATGCATCAGTCATTAGTGTGAACGTCAAAGGGAAGCATAAAGTTAGGTTATCGCAAAATTGGTTTGGAGGCGATCTCCTATTTAAGCTTCTTAAAGGCAGCCACATAATGATCTGACCAATCCCATTTCCTTCCCCTTTTTAAGCATATTCATGAGTGGTGTCACTTTCTTTAAGTATCCTTAATAAAACGACAAAAATAGTTTGCTAAACTAAGTAAAGATAGCAACTTTTAAACGTTACTTAGTGTTGGCCAATCCACAATTACTTGCACCTTGCTAGAATCCATCTTCACCTACTAGTTACTTATCAAGTGACAAAAAAAATTGATTTTAGCCTTAGCAAACTCTTAATTTTCCATCTTGACGTACAACTTATGTTCTCTTAAGCGATCCAACACCTGTGGCAAATGAGAAACATGTTATACCAAGTTATTATTGTAAACTACTATGTCATCCAAAAAAAACCACAACGAAATCATCCAAGAATTCATATAAAACGTCATTCATTAGATTGTAAAACATTGTAAGAGCACTTGTCAAACCAAAAGGCTTAATCAGAAATTCATAAGCTCCATACCTTGTCACACAAGTAGTTTTTGATTCATCACCATCTGCGATTCTGGTCATCAGATTATCCTGGTATGCTTTTCGTTTCTTCCACTCTTACTGGAACTAATTATATGTCCTAGTCAAGATCTATGATAATCACTTTAAAAGATAAGGTGAAACTAGGATTTATCAAAGGCAAATGCATCATGCCAACTGAAATCACCTGAGTATGAGCACTAACTTCGGGTGGAATATATGGTAACGTTATGCATAACAAATTCTATTTCCAAGGATTTAGTAAATGCCTTTATTTATGCAAGAAACGTTAAAGAACTATGGGATGAGTTACAGGAAAGATTTGGAGAAAGCAATGGGCCTACGACATATCAAATTTAGAGGGAAATAAATTCTATCTTATAAGGAACTATGAATGTTACTAAATACTACACAAAGTTGAAGAAATTATGAGATGAATTAGGATGTTTGTTACCAATTCTGGAGTGCACATGTGGTTCATCAAAAATCACAGCTGATACAACTCAAATGCATAAATTGATTCAGTTTATGATAGGTTTAAATGACTCCTTTAATCATGTAAAGAACCAAATTCTGCTTATGGAGCGTATACCCGATTTAAATAAACCATACTTGATGGTTTTAAGAGTTAAAAAACAAAGAGAAATGCATGCCAGGGAAGATATTACTGAACATAATGCTTTATTGGCCAGAGGTTATGGATTTAAAAGGGGTGGAGGAAAAGAAGGTAACCAATGGAGTGACAAGAAAAGAGAAGCAACGAAGGGCATATTTTGTGATTACTGTAAAACAAAGGGGCATGTTAGAGAGACTTGTTTCAAGCTACATGGATATCCAGAATGGTTTAAAGGAAACAAAGAACAAAAGGGAAAGAAGCAACAAAGGATAATGGCTAATTTAGCTAATAACCATTTGCGGAAGTTAATAAATATGAGACATTTCTAAAGATGCCTAGATGGACTGTCGAGCTTTCTAGCATTATACAACAAGAAATTATAAAATACATGAAAGGAAGGACTGATAAATAGAAGAATCAGGATGCAAATTTTGCTCATCTAGCAGACTTTGCAGGTTTTGTACTCAACTTTTCTTATAGTTCATTTGATTTTATAAACCCTGGTTCATGGATCATTGATACAGAAGCCACAAACCACATGACTTTAGATTTTTCTCTTTTTCATCACCCTAAAATTCCAAAAGATCATACACCAGTATTTCTACCTGATGGTTCAATCAAAATGATTCATTATATAGGTGATATAACTATCAATAAGTCTCTTACATTTACTAATGCCCTTCATATTCCTAGCTGCAAATTTAATTTGCTTTCAATTCATAATCTCACTAACTCAACTAATATTAAAATCACAGTTCATCCATCTTTATGCATTTTCCAGGACATGCTGACTGAGACGATTCTAGCAGTAGGAAGAGTAGTAGGGAATCTTTACATTCTAGACAAGCTGAAATTCATGAAAGATACTATTGAATCATTCACTAAAGGAGCGATAGACACAGTTTCTCATAGCCACAAGAAATTAGCTTGTACATTCACAGAAAATGTAAATAAAGAATTAGATAGGAACTCACGACTTTGGCACAACAGATTAGGCCATGCTCCACTTGCTGTAATCAAAGGCATTACTGATATCATTACTATTGATTCAACATTTTTGCTCCCATGTGATATTTTTCCTCTTTCCAAACAAAAGGGATTACCTTTTCTAAAAAGCCAAACCATTTCTTGCGACTCCTTTCACCTTATACACATAGATTTATGGACTTAATCCGTCTCTGGGGCAAGATATGTTCTTACTATTGTTGATGATTATAACAAAGCCACCTGGACATTTTTACTTCATCACAAAACATAGACCGCCAAAACTCTTGAAACTTTTCCTTCTCTTGTTAAAAACCAATTCCAAACTACTGTCAAAATCATTAGAAGTGATAATAAGAGTGAGTTTATCAACTCAAATTGCTTGAATCTTTTCTGAAACAAAGGTATCATACACCAGAAGTCTTGTCCATATTCTCCTCAACAGAACGATGTCGTTGAACTAAAGCACAAATATCTTTTGCAAGTAGCTCAATCTCTTATGTTTCAAAGCAACATGCTAAAGAAATTTTAGGGAGATTCTATCCTGGTAGCTACTCACATCATTAACAAACTTCCCATTGTTCTTTTATCATGGAAAACTTCATATGAGATCTTATACGGGAGACCACCCAGCTACAACAATCTTAAGACCTTTAGTTGCCTTTGTTATGTTACACACACACAACCTCACAAAGGCAGGTTTGCTGCTAAAGCCTTCAAATGCGTGTTTATTGGCTATATCACTGGACAAAAGGCCTTTAAGCTATATGATCTTGATTCACACCAAATTTTTGTCTTTAGAGTTGTTTTGTTTCATGAATCCATTTTTCCTTACAATGAATATATTCATACCTCACCAGAAGAAGATACAACTCCTCTTCCTTTTATTCCTTATGAAGATTCAATTTCCAATGATTTCTCTTATCCATCAATCAATACACTTACACTAGATATTTCTCCTTTTACAACTTCAGACTGTAATATACAACCCACTCAACCATTTCAGCCAAAACCTATCTCAGATCCTTCTCGACCATTACCAACTCGACAAAGTAAAAGGATCAAGTATCATTCTAGTAAGCTCAAAGACTATGTCTCGAATGGAAACATTTCTTCTTGCGATCAAATTCCTACTGTTAGAGACATCTCAGCTTCGCTACAAAACCCAGGTATTCTTTATACTCCTCCATCTTTTCCTTTCATCACACCGACATGTTTTACTTCTTCATACATTAATTTTCAGGATAATATATCAAGCATTCATGAACCTAGGAGCTATGATCAAGCAAAACTAAATGAAAATTGGGTTAAGTTCATGCAACAAGAATTACATGCATAAAAGGAAAATCATACTTGGAAGCTCACTTCTTCACCTCCTAATAAGAAGGAATTTGGTTCTAAATGGGTTTATAAAGTGAAATTTAATCCTGACGGTAGTGTGGACAGGTACAAGGCGAGGTTAGTTGCCAAAGGCTACAACTAGATTGAAGGCCTAGATTATACAGAAAGTTTTTCTTTTGTTGCTAAATTGGTAACTATGAGATTATTTCTTGCTATTATGTCTGCTAATTCTTAGCCCCTACATCAAATTGATATTAACAATCCATTTCTTCATGTTTTATTGATGAGGAAGTCTACATGTTACCTCCTGAAGGTTACATGAAAGTTAAATCTGGTGAAGTTTGTAAGCTGGTTAAGTCCATTTATGTACTCAAGCAAACTTCTAGACAACAGAACCTTGAATTTTCTACTAAGTTGTAACAATTTGGGTTCATACAGTCAAAACATGATCATTGTCTCTTTATTATGCATTCCAACTCTTCTTTTTTAGCACTTATTTTCTATGTAGATGATGCGATGATAACAAGACCAAATGAGACCACAATATAGTATGTCAAGCAATTTTTACATATTACATTCGCTGTGAAAGATCTTGGCTCTACTAAATATTTTCTTTGTTTGGAAATCGCCAGATCCTCTGCTGGAATTCACATCAATCAACGTAAATATATTCTAGATATTCTAAAGGATGCAAGTCTACAAGGAGCCAAACAACTGTTACTCCTCTTCCTGTCAACACTAGACTTCATTTTTCTGATGATTCACCCATTGCCGATGCAACACAACATCGAAGACTAGTGGGCCGCTTACTTTATCTTAATCTTTCCAGACCCAACATCTCTTTTGCTATTCAACAATTAAGTCAATTTATGAACTCTTTTTAAACTCATCATTGCGAGGCCTCTCTTTATGTCCTACGGTATCTCAAAAGGTCTCTAGCTAAAGGATTATTTTTCTCCTCTGATTCTACCTACAACTTCAAGGATATTGTGACGCTAATTGGGCTACATGTGTTTCTACTCGAAAACCAGTCACCAGTTATTATATTTTCCTTGGATCTTCACTCATTTCTTGGAAACCAAGAAACAATCTACAGTCTCCAGATTTTCGACAGAAACAAAGTATAGAAGCATGGCCACTGCTGTTTGTGAATTGCAATGGATCTCCTACATTCTTCAAGACTTTCAACTCGATCCCACCTCAGCCATCAATTCCTCTATTTTATGGCAACCAGGCAGCTTTACATATAGTTACTAATCCTGTTTTTCATGAAAGAACTAAACACCTTTACATTGATTGTTATCTTATTCGTGACAAGCTTAAGGAAGGTTTTATTCGAACTGCTCACGTCTCCTCTCAATATCAACTCGCAGACTCCTTTACCAAGTCCCTCATAGCTCCTATATTTCATCATTTAATTTCCAAGTTAGGCTCGATTGATTTCCACCAATCTCTAACTTGAGGGGGGATGCACGTATATATTGTACATATACATAATAACTTATATTATATTCAAGTTGTTATGTACAGTTAGTTAGTTAGTTGAACAGTTATATGCATATTTATTTTTTTGTTAACAAAACTTGTAGATATAAGGAGGTGTGAAGGATGAATACAGAGGAAGGAAGATACATTCATTACTTCATTACCAACTTCTTATTAGCTTTACTCGATAAAGTTTTTAATATTTGTACATGCTTTACTTAATTTGTCCATCAAGTCTTGCACCAAAAAATTGGATATTTATTCTTTGTCGTAACTTTGATAAATGCCTTATAATCTACACATATCTGTAAAGATCCATCCACTTTCTTTTGGAATAAGACTGGAACTCTATAGGTTGCTTTGGAGGGCTGAATGTAACTTGCTTCCAAAAGTTCCCCCAACTGTTTCTGAAATGCCTTAGCTTTATAGGCGACATTCTATGTGAAACTTGGGTAAGAGGTTTAGCCCCTGGGTCCAATTCAATTCGATGATTAATGGCCCTTCTTGGTGGAAGTTCTTTTGGCAACTCTGAAGGCATCACATCCTTGTAGTGATCTAACATTTTAGTCACTACCCCAGGGACTTCCATGGTTAGCCCTTCTTTTAGTTCCACCATTGTTGCAAGAAAAGTTTCCTCACCATACTTGAGCCCTTTTTTTTATAACCATAGTAGAAATGAAGGAAGATTTCTGCCTGTTTTTTTTCCTTGTGCACCAATTTGTCCACATTTAATAAACCGAGGGTCTTGTTCTTCCGTAAACATAATCCTACCTAAATGTGGATAAATAGTAGCCTTGTTTTGCTAAAATAAATTAATTCTGAGAATAATATCAAAATCATCCAAAGGAATTACCATTATGTTGCATTTTCCAATCCTTCCATCTATTGATAAAGTTACATTATATGTCATTCCAGCCACATCTCTAGCTTTGGCATTCACTGCCTGCAACCTATTGGGACTTTTGCTCACTTTTAATCTGAATTTGGCAATCATTTCTGTAATAAAAGTGTGAGTGGCACTCATTTCCATTATTATAGCCACAATAATCCCACTAATCTGCATTTGCAAATGCATTAACGAAACATGTATGCTGCTTTTCTCTTTCATTAGAGTGTTCAGTAAATGAAGAGGATTAACAAAGGTTGCAACTTCACCCTCTGGTTCATCTTCTGTCACCAATGCATTGATTTTTTTCTTGCTTGAGACATTCTCTTGCATAGTGAGGGCCACCTCAAATATAACGACCAACATTTTTGTTTTTCTACCCACTAGTAGAAACACAATTTTTTCCCACCTACTTTGGCCTTCCCTATATCATTCTAGCCATGTTTTGCTTCCCCATTCGACTTATCACTTCCCCATTTTGTCTTCTCCTTTTGGTTGAATTTTTCTCTATGATAGGATGAATTGGAGGCTCCCCTTACCTCCTTATCTTTGCTTGCGCGCAAGTTAATCAATCTGTCTACTGCAACAATTGCATTATGCAAGTCCTGTATTCCTTGCCTCCTTAACTCTTTTTATGCCTAAGTTTGAAGGTTATACCAAAAATTGAAGAATTTATCTTCTTCAGCCACATTCCTGATGTCTAGCATCAAAGAATTGAAGGTCTTCACATAGTTCTGAATGAAACCATCTTGTCTCAACTTTCGCAAATTCTCTCGTGCCAATCAGAAAGTATTGCAGGGGGGAAATTGCTCTTTCAATTCATGCACAAAGGCTTCTCATGTATCAATTCTGGGGCATCCAACATTTATATATATCAGTGTCAAGTCGTGCACACCGCCACAATTTCACATCCTCAACTAGATACATGATTGTCAATATGACCTTATCACATTCCTACACTTTGGCAACATTAAAGTATTATTACATGCCCCAGATAAAATTCTCCAGAATTTTAACATCCCTCACACCATCAAAGTGTTTAGGATCAAGGACTTTCAACCTTGTCCAGGTGCCACCACCATCCACGACACCATGGTTCCTCATGAGAGCCAAGGCATCTTCTAAGACACCCATCCTTTTCTTCACTTCTGATAACATTGCATCTATTCAGTGATCCAGTACCTAGATTACCTCTTCTAGGTGATCCAATCGTAAAGACAAATTCAGCGTTTCATCCTCCGGAATGGCCCCAATACCATGTTCCAACCTTTCCCTAATGGCTTTAAGGTTTTGATTCCCCACCATTGTCATAAAACAATATGCCTAATACAGAAACCGAACCCAACAATTTTCCAATCGAAGCTCTGATGCCAACCTATTATAGGGGGATTTTTTAGGCTAGGCAATCCACAACTTCGTGCCCTATAATGCAATTAAGCCTCCTCACTTGATTCAGTGAAATACACCCAAAAATAAGAGAAAATGTTTAAAATTGTGCAGGTTGACCAAATGGTGGAAAATATTTGAAACACTTGGAATTAAAAAGGAACCAACAAAATTTAACAGATCAATGGACTTTACTTGCAAAAATACAAAGTACATCACGCATAACAAGTTTGAGGTTTTACATGGTATCCTGTAAACTTTGTAGAACAACTATTATAAATAAGACATTAGACAATTTAACAAGCGGTTAGACACTTTACATAAAACTATCCAAATAATTAAATGAAATTAAACTTAAATAATGTCATTAGGTGCATGCAAGCCGTGCAAATCTTAGCATTCACAAAAAACAAGTCGTGCAATGTTGTAGCATTCACGTGCAAGCACTACATTACTGAGTAGACAAGCAAAACTAAAGTTGTCCCATTTTACAACATACATATTATCAAAGGGACAAAAGGACCTTATATTAGATGTAGCGTTCCATTGAACCAAGGAGCACGTTTTATTAATGTATAAAAAGTTGTTGCTAGCCAACTCAATATCTGATTCATCTTTTAAAAGATCAGGTAGCAGACATCTTCACCAAGCCATTATCTTAAAGCCACTTGTAATTCTTGCGAAGCAAGCTACGCTTTCTTCCACTAAAGGATGTATAAAGGATATATTCATATATTTTTATTTAAAATTTTGTATTTTGTACTTAGCTTACACCTTAGCTTTTAGTTTTTCAATTTCACCTCTTATCTTATTATGATCACCTATTGCATTATAAATATTTTGCAATATAATACAAAGATCATAACTTTATATGTGTGTGTATGTATATATATATATTACATGAGTTTATTTAATTGATTTGGGTAGCTGAATAAGTTAAGTAAC
This sequence comes from Erythroxylum mucronatum, assembly GCA_027563825.1. Lineage (NCBI taxonomy): Eukaryota > Viridiplantae > Streptophyta > Magnoliopsida > Malpighiales > Erythroxylaceae > Erythroxylum > Erythroxylum mucronatum. The sequence continues at coordinate 12,776 of JAOSBP010186292.1, forward strand.
CACAGGTTGGTTCAAAAGTAAATTATAAATTTGCTCAAAAAAAAAAGTAAATTATAAAAATTGCACTTCATATAATAATTAAATAAAAATGCACTAGACTCTCTTAAATGTAACCAAATTGAGTTATAAGAGTGGGCCAATGATATATCTTATAAGATGGAGCGACATGAAAATTTTTCTTTTAACCCCTTGTAATGCTTATTAAATATTGATGATATATTGCAAAAATCGGATTGTGAATAAATGTACATGAAATGGAAATGTTAATGAGTCGGGCCGACTGTAATGCTTATTAAATATTGTTAGATTGCAAAAATCGGATTGTGAATAAATGTACGTGAAATAGAAATGTCAATGGGTCGGGCTGACCACAAGCTATGGTGGCCCGTAGCTCGACAGGCCAAGATAGGTCAGCCTGTGAGGTCATGGGAGGGCCGGGCCAACCCGGCCTATCTTATATTTTTTTATAAAAATGTCAAAAACAATGTCATTTTTGAAGTAATAATCGAGCCATAGACCGGGCTGGGCTGGCCCATATTTAGCCCTTAGCTTGGTTGACCCAAGCCAAAATTAGGCCATTAAAATTGACATCTCTAATGTCTAAGTATATTTTTAACCTAAACTTTTCCTTGCTGTTCCAGAAAATAATGCGAGGAATGCTATTCAATTCCGTTAATTAGGTATGCTAATTACTAATTAATCGCTCCCTGCCCATCCCAGCATCTCCTACTACATTTTTTTTAATCAGGTCCTATCACTTTGATACTAAAGTTTTTCTGGACTTACCTACTACCTACTTCTTAAATCGATGTATGCACTAAAAACTAATATTTTAAGCTACGTTTCCAAGTTACCCAGTGATACGTTTCTTTCAACGTTAATTAAATTTCTGGCAACGTTACTAAGCAATAATAATTTTTTTATCATTAATCAACTTCAATTGGACTATGGACAAATGATCACTTTTTGTTATTTCTTTACTTTATCACATCAACAAAACTTGGCCTTTCAGTAATTTCTTAATTTTTCAACCAAAATTAATCAAGTCATGGGAGGAATTTAAACCATGTCAAAATCTACTTGGCTGACACATTTCAAATAAATTCGAAGACCAACCCAAAGAAAAATTGAAGTTGTTGAAAATATACAAATATTATTTCTCTACACACAATAAATATTTCGAATACCATATCGGACTTAGTAGCGAATTGGGTTCTGGTACAGTACTGTACCGGTATCCGTTAATACCGGGTACCATTTCGGATAATTTTTTAAATTTATGAAATAGTCCCTGAATTTTTTAAAATTACAAAATAATTTATTTTC
>JAOSBP010186413.1:0-14087 GCA_027563825.1 Erythroxylum mucronatum
GTTAGGTATTTTGACCAAATCTGGTAAATAATAAAAAAATTAAGTTTACATCATAATTATTATAATTAAAAATTAAAAGTACTCTATTAATTATAATTAATAATATAATAAAATATAAATTAATAGTTTATAAGAAAAAAAAGATGTACCTTTCAAATAAATTGATCCACTCAATTTATTAAACCTCAATGATAAAATTTTGAGAGAATAAAATCCTTGAAACATTGATAAAATATTATTATTCAAACCATTCATATCCAAATAAAGAGTCTCCAGAAGGTTCAACCCTTGCAATCCTTCGAAACCTGCAGTAGCTACTTGTTACAACTTGCTTAATAAAACAAATTAAGTCGAATTAAATTGGCAAGACATGACAACTCGTCCAACTTACACATACACATATATATATATATATAGGAGTAACAAGGAGGGGATTTGGCAAATAAATGAGAAAATGATATTAGTTTGTGATATCATATGGTGTTTGTGTGTGTGTGGTATTAACAGAAATAAGAACAACCTTCTTTCTCTACGCAGCAAACAATGTTGTTGTAGCTTAAATCAAGACTTTTGAGTTGTTGAAAGGGAAGGAAGACGGAAGCATTGAAGTTCCATTCTCCTAAACTCTTATCTCTAAAACTATTAAGCTGCAGCTCATTGATATGCCCTGTTGTATCCTTGCATACAACTCCGGCCCATTCACAACAGTCGATATTCATATCCCATAGGAAGAACTGAGATATGTCGTTTGGGTAACTGAAGGAATGTTTGAGCTGCAAAAGACCGGCTCTCTCCTCCTCCAAACAAGCATGGGAGCTCCACCATTGTAATAGTAATAATAATACTATCATAATACTCACGTCTTTTTGTAACCTCATGTGGTATTCTGCTCTCGCCATTTCTACTGATCGAATAGTGCTAGCTCTTGTTGCTCATTGATGAAGTGCCACAGGCATTTTATAGCACCATACTAATTATGAGGGTGACCCACCTTATGTGGAAGTTTTTGAAGCCCAAGAAAAATGGGGGTGCATACATAAAGTCTTATAACTTCAATTAAGTCAGGGTAGAAATTTCAAAACAAGTGTATAAGACCATCCAATTTTGTAAGTTGCAGTATTTTTCTTAGAAATAAATGCTCTGATAGTGAACAGTTTGCGTGTATGTTTGGAGTAGACTTGACTTGGTGAGCAATAATTCATCCTAACATGACCCAGAGTTACAATTTTTTAAATTTTTGAAAAAAATTTCTAATTTTAAATTTTTTAACTCTTTATTTAAAGGTTATGTGGAAGTTAATGTTTATGCCTCCTCAATAAAATTTTATAGAAATAGATGCTCTGTTTGTGTGTATGTTTGGAGTAGACTTAGACTTTGTGAGCAATAATTCATCCTAACACGACCGAAAGTTACAAATTTTTTTTGAAAAAAATCTTCTAATTTTAAATTTTTAACTCTTTTTTAATTTTTAAATTGTTTTCTAATTTTTAAAATTTTGAAAATGTTTTAATTCTAATAATAGCAATTATTAAACTTAAATTGAATTAATTAAGTTTGATTTAAATTAATAATTTCTTATAATTATCTTTAGTTATGAATCAATTATATTAATAATATTTGATCAATTCACGTTTAATATTCATATTGTGTATATTTTATAGTTATTTTAAAATCAACGTTTAAAGGAAGGATTTTTTGGTAAATTAAAAAATAGAATAATTTTTTGAAAATTTTAAAGATTTTTAATATTTCTTAAATTATAAGGGAATTTTATATCTTTAATCACTTAAATTTATACAGTGAGTTTACAATCAATCAACAATAAATTATATCAAAGCACATAAAAATCTCTTTTGTCATAATCCTATGCTCCATTTCACAAGTTAGGAGAAAAGCAAAACGAATAAAGACTTTAGAAAAGAAATTTTATGCAACTAATGTCTTTACTCTTAATTAATATTATCAATTTCCTAAAATAAATTGGTGATTGGTCCAATTTTTGATGAATCACGTAACTATATACAAAAATAAATTTGTGAACCTTGACTATTCCAAGTATATATTTATACATTTGTATTATGTTAAATCCTTATTGCATGAAACCAACAATTTATTTTTAAATAAAATTAACATAAAATTTGTGACGTAAAATTTTCAAATATCTTGTTATATTATGAAACAAAAACAGTTGTCATTTTACACTTGGGATCATTACTCACTCCCAAGTGTTTCATATTATTGATAGAAGAGTCAAGAAATTTGTTAAGCTTGTCGATACAAATTAATGATGGTCTAGCTATGAAGTCCAATATTTCCTCTGACGTGAAGAAGAAATGCTCTCCGTCCTACACGGTACCTGAAAAGATAATAGATAAAAGACTCAGATTAGTGATGAATTTTTTTTAAAGTCCTACAGTACCCTCGACATCTTACATAATCTTCATGTTTTCTAAGTCAATTAGTAGTCGTTAAAAGAAAAAAAAACTCGGATTAATCATCAAAGGAATTTTTGTTATGCAAAAGTGATCACTTTAATTGACCATAAAAATTTGATAAGGATGCATTGAAGAATTATACAATCATTATTCAAAATTTCATGTTTTCTAGAAAAAAAATTAAAAGCAATTTAATTGAGTTGTAAATTATTGAAGAATTGTATAATCATTATTATTTTCTTAAAAATTGATAAATTATGAACGTATTATTAAATTGTATAATCTTAAAATTATATCAGTAATAGAAATTTAAACAAATACCTCATTTTGTTATTAAAAAATAACTTGATAAAAAATTCAAAAATTTACAAAGACATCCCAAAATTTAGGATGTTCTCATAAATCTTTTAACGTGTGTGTTTGGAAAAGACTTGACTTCATTTCTAGATAACTTCTCCTTTGATATAAATGTTCTAATATTGATGTTTTAACGTGTGCGTTTGGAAAAGACTTAACTTCATGGACAATACTCCATCCCAGCTAACATTAGCGGTAGCATCAGAAATTTATGTAGCGATGACTTAAGTCAAGCGAACCTATTTTTTTGACAAGTAAAAAAGAGAACTTTAGTCTAATTAGGAGAAAATAAAGTCCATTTGTCAAAGTCCTCTTAAGTAAAGAAGGAATTTCCCATTCTACAAGTTAGCTTGAGAACAAATTTCAAAGTCTTGAAGTATACTTCACGCCCCGATTATTAATTCATATTATTAATCTCTCGTGAATTTATAATCAACAAATATTATTTTTACACAAAAAAAAACACATAAGTTTTAAATGTAAGTTTATAAAAATGTCTTAAGGATGCACTGCAAAATTATAAAATCGTAGTTATTGAATATATAACTAAAAAGTATAATCATTTATTTATCATTTACAAATCAATTATGAACTCATTTTATTTCAATTTTAGGATTCAATTGTGACATAAGTTATCTTACCTTTTTTAACACTTACCTAAATGTAATAAAATAACATAAGTGAATGTACTATATTGAAATATGAAGCCTTCGTCTGTCTGTTATGCTTCAGTCCTTTCTTGTCGTTTTCTCCCATGGTGGTTACGATTGCGATTCTTTATTTTTAGGTGTACATATTCTAGATGGTTCTTATGATGAGGTGTAAATAACAATTGTTTTTTGTTTTTCTTTTCTTAGCAAAGCACAGGAACCTCGTGGTTGTCTTTTGTATATATTGACTCTTTGTATTCCTTTCCACAGAGAAGAAAATTTTTCCAACATTACTGTTCCATTCTTATACTCTGTTCTACTCTGTTTTCCTCTACGATAACAGAGCATTAAATCTGTCCATTATCTACCTATACGTAATCTGCTCATGGTATCAGAGCCTACCTCTTGAATCTGCGATTTTCTACTTACCCCGATTTAAACCTAATACCATTCTTCTCTTTACTGTTTCATCATGGCGACAAATGATGAAGTTGTTGACCCTGTAAATAGAGCTACAAACTTAATTCAAAATGCAGACGATCCTCTGTTTTTGCAAGGATCTGACAATCCTGGAATGGCCCTCGTGACTGTACCGCTCAATGACAACAATTTTCTGACATGGAGTAGATCCATGAAGAGAGCTCTAGCGGCTAAAAACAAACTGGGTTTTATTAATGGCAGCCTAGTGGAGCCAACAGATGAAGCCGCTCGCTCGAAATGGAGAAGGGTGGATGAAATGGTTAGCTCATGGATAATTAGTTCCATGCAAAAGGAAATAGCAGAAACCTTCATCTACTCTACTTCTGCTAGAACACTTTGGCAAGAACTGGAGGAACAATTTGGTGAAAGCAATGGTCCACAGATTTATCAGATTCAGAGACAGATTTCTTCTATGGAGCAAGGTAACTCTTCAGTTGCTATATATTACAGTAAAATGAAAAAATTGTGGGAAGAACTGAATATTCTACAACCTATTCCCCAATGTTCTTGTGGTGCTATGAGAGGTTGCACTTGTAACGCTGCTGGAGATGTTTTAGACATTATGTCTCAGACTAAACTCATACAATTTCTTATGGGTTTAAATGAAAGTTACGATAATGTTAGGAATCAGATTTTGGTCTTGGAACCTATGCCGTCAGTTAATAAGGCTTACTCAATGATTCTGAGAGTAGAAAAACAGAAGAATGTACAAGCAAGTTTTTCAGATAATGCTGAAATGAGTGCTATGGTAGTTAAAGGAGTGCGATCTGGAGCTGATATTAATAGAAATACTGCTTATAAGAAAAAGGAACTGCAGAAGAAAGATGATAGAAGTTGCGACTACTGCAAAGGAGGAGGACACACCAGGGATACATGTTTCAAACTTCATGGATATCCAGACTGGTATAAACAATTGAAGAAGGATAGAGCTGCAGCTGGAAAAGGAAGAATCAACATGGTTAACAGTCCTTTTGAGGATGATGCCAGTGACGACGTAAAAGATTCAATGAAACAGTGGTCACCTGCTGTTGCAGAGATAGTTCAGCAGGAGATTGCCAAGATTCTGAAGGGGAAGCAGGTGACAACAACAGAACAAATGAATTTTGCCCAGATTTCAGATTTTGCAGGTAACTATGTCCTGAAACCTGTATTTAATGAGCTTAAGGATGAATGGATTGTGGATACTGGTGCAACTAACCATATATGTGCATTTAAACACTTGCTCACCTCACAAAAAACCTTAACCCGAAACATTCTTGTTCACTTACCTGAGGGGACTGTTAAACAAGTCAAGTCGTGTGGTAATGTGGTTCTACATGATAGTATCACGTTGAAGAATGTCTTATACATTCCTAGTTTTAAACACAATCTTCTATCAGTAAGTAAATTGGTTGAAACAGAATCCTTGTGCTGTAGTGTTTACCCGAAGTTTTGCATTTTTCAGGACCTGAAGACTAATAGAGTCCTTGGAGTAGGGAAGTTGAGGGGAAACCTATACATACTTGATCCAAGTTCATACACACCAGAAGTTATCCATAGATACTGCAATTTTCTCAATCTTATACCTAGTAGAGCAAATGTTTGTTGGCTGAATAATGTAACTGATGTCAGTGTTCCTACATGGCATCAAAGATTGGGACATCCTTCAAACATTGTACTTAAACATTTGCCTTTCATGAAAGAGGTTGATATTTCAGTTGATTGCCACATTTGTCCTCTAGCTAAACAAACCAGATTGCCCTTTTCACAAAGCAATAGTAATGCTAACGACATTTTTGAATTAATTCATGTTGACATATGGGGACCATATAAACATCCTAGCATGACAGGAGCACATTATTTCCTCACTGTGGTAGATGATCTAAGTAGATGTACATGGACATTTTTGATGAAAAATAAGAGTCAAACTGCATCTGTTTTGAGGAATTTTGTCATGATGGCTAAGAACCAATTTGAGAAGTCGATAAAGAAAGTTAGAACCGATAATGGTTTGGAGTTTGTGGGGGAAAAATGTCAACAGATTCTCAAGGAGTTTGGGGTTATGCATGAAAAAACCTGTATCTACACACCTCAGCAAAATGGGAAAGTAGAAAGAAGACATAGATCTATACTCCAACTAGCAAGATCCTTAATGTTTCAATCTAAAATTCCAATAAAATTCTGGGGGGAAGCTATTTTACATGCCACTTTTCTGTTGAACAGACTACCTACGGCTACACTACACTGGAAGACTCCTTATGAGATTCTGCACAAAAAAGAGCCTTCTTATGATAACCTTAAATGCTTTGGATGTTTATGTTTTGCAACAAATACCTTACCACACAAGGATAAGTTTTCTCCAAGGGCTTTTAGGAGTGTTTTCTTGGGGTATTCACCAGGGCAAAAGGGTTTCAAGCTTTATGATCTAGATAATAATAAGATGATTGTTTCCCGAGATGTTACATTCCATGAAGATGTTTATCCTTTCACCACTAAGGAAGATTATGTTGTTATGGTTCCAAATAGCCAAATTCCTTTGCCCATCATAACTGATACGTCAAATGGTTTCATGGAGGAGGTTGTTGTAGGTGATAATCCTGTTGAACATACACATACAGAACATGAAAATGATGATAATCAGTTGCAAACTAGTATCTCTCCCCTACCTTCACCCACACCTGAAACAATACCCATTAGACATAGTACAAGATTGAGAAGACCTCCAAGTTGGATGAATGACTATGTGTCAAGTGTTGAACATGATACATCAAGCTACCAAAAAACCCTACATATCAATAACCTAACCAAATACACTCCTTCTACCTACCCCTACACTATACCGAAACACTTGTCAAATGCACATATATGTTTTGTTGCCAATTTATCTGAAGTGCAGGAGCCAAAAACATACCAGGAGGCAAGGGTCAATCCAGAATGGGTGAAAGCTATGCATGAAGAGATTGAGGCTTTAGAGAGGAACGAAACATGGGAAATCACTGAATTACCAGCGGGAAAGAAGCCTATAGGATGCAAGTGGGTATTCAAAGTGAAATTGAAGGAAGATGGGAAAATTGACAGATTCAAGGCAAGGTTGGTAGCAAAGGGTTACAATCAAGTTGAAGGAGTAGACTTTCATGAGAGTTTTTCGCCTGTGGCTAAGGTAGTGACTGTTAGGATTTTTTTTGCTGTTGCCGCATCCAAGTCATGGAATCTACACCAACTTGATATTAACAATGCATTCTTGCATGGTCATTTGGATGAGGAAGTTTTTATGGAGTTACCCGAAGGATATGACAAGGCTAAACCAACTCAAGTTTGCAAACTAAGAAAGTCGTTGTATGGACTTAGACAAGCCTCTAGGCAATGGAACACAGAAATGACGTCAAAATTGCAGGAGTATGGTTTTACACAATCATGTCATGATAATTGCCTTTTTATTCTCTCTAAGTCCAATATATTTCTAGCTTTGCTAGTATATGTCGATGATGTGTTGATTACAGGGAATTCCGAAGAGGAGATTGCAGCAGTGAAGTGTTTTTTGAATGATAAGTTTACTATCAAGGATCTTCACCATGCTAAATATTTCCTTGGCTTAGAAATCACACGATCAAAGGATGGTATTTATGTCAACCAAAGGAAATATGCTTTAGATTTGATTCAAGATGCAGGGCTGATGGGAAGCAAACCTACTGCTACACCGTTAATGAAAGGACACAAGATGAGCGTTGATGATGGTCCAAAATTAGAAGATCCTTATTCATACCGACAGTTAGTAGGAAGGTTGCTCTATTTGGGATACACGAGACCTGATTTGGCTCATGCTACACAGCAACTTAGCCAATACGTACATGATCCTAGACAGCTTCATTTGAAAAATGCTCTGCATGTTTTGAGATACCTCAAGAACAGTCCCTCCTTAGGACTGTATTTTCCAGCAAACAATTCATTGAAACTAGAAGCCTTTTGTGATGCAGATTGGGGCTCTTGTATTGATAGCAGAAAGTCACTAACAGGGTACTGCATTTTTCTAGGCAATTCACTTGTTAGCTGGAAAACGAAGAAGCAAACAACGGTATCGAAGTCCTCAGCCGAAGCAGAATACAGGTCCATGGCGTCGACAGTATGTGAATTGCAATGGATCTCATATATCCTGAGAGATTTCCAAATCCCAGTATCTACTCCTATACCTCTTCACTGTGACAATCAGGCTGCGTTGCACATTACAGCCAATCCAGTTTTCCATGAAAGAACAAAGCATCTGGATATAGACTGTCACGTTGTGAGGGAACAGTATAAGGTGGGCTTCATTTCGCCGAAAAAGATTTCATCATCTCAGCAACTGGCAGACTCTTTCACGAAGATTCTTAGTGCTCCGTTGTTCAACAAGCTAATCTCCAAGTTAGGCCTTTGTGATTGTTACCAGGCCTTAACTTGAGGAGGGGATGTTGAAATATGAAGCCTTCGTCTGTCTGTTACACATCAGTCCTTTCTTGTCGTTTTCTCCCATGGTTGTTACGATTGCGATTCTTTATTTTTAGGTGTGCATATTCTAGATGGTTCTCATGATGAGGTGTAAATAACGAATGTTTTTTGTTTTTCTTTTCTTAGCAAAGGACAGGAACCTCGTGCTTGTCTTTTGTATATATTGACTCTTTGTATTCCTTTACAAGGTGAAGAAAACTTTTCCAACATTACTGTTCCATTCTTATACTCTGTTCTACTCTATTTTCCTCTACGATAACAGAGAATTATTTTTGGGTAAAACTAGGCGGAATAGTGGTGACGCAGATAGAGGAACAATGCTGTTGAAGCAGCCATAGCATAGGGTAACACAGTCCACATTCCCTGTATGACTTAACAAATTAAATACCACTTCTAATTAATAAGAAGTAGATGAAAAAGTGAGCTACATTACCACAACTGTTGCAACAGTGGCAAGAGCAAAGACAGGGCGCTCCCTCAACAGAAATCCAACCCCCAGCTGAGTTCACAAACAAAGACGGTTGTATCAAGTTTGCAGGGACTTTATATCAGTATTAGGACCAAAAAAATAAAAAGCCAGCGTTGGAGAAGTTATTTGCAGTATGTGTGTTCTAGTACAGCGACATGCAAAAAAAGGGTCAAGAAGACTAATTGCCACTTCTTTTTATCAATAACCTAGAGATAGCATGCATGGGAGTGCTTTTCTCTGGGAAAACATAAGAAATTTTCCAGGACATGTGTTTTTCACCATTTCTGGTTCTTAGAGTTAATGACTTCTGCTGTTTTTGTGGTCAAATCATTTAGAAACAGATTAAGACATGCATGCACACTATGTAAAGGTGGAATCCCAGCAAGATATGTACAATCACCTGAAGTGGAAGAGTGATCAAGCCACCACAACAAACTCCAGCAAAGAAACACTCTGGGGATATACCCTGCACTAAGAATACATGTCAAAATGACCAAGAAATCTGAGGAAGCAGCCAGTAAACGTGTGTCACCCAAATTTCATTTGGTAAAGATGAAGCAGAGATAATCATGAACAATATCATCAATCACACGAGAAAAGTTAATGAAAACTGCTCGAGTGAAACTTGCATCCGTTCATACTTGAGAATCACTATCCACATAAAAGGAGACAAATCAATTTTCACATTTTCAAAATTAGTATATAATAATCACTAACCAGTGTCCCTGCTAGAAAAGCTGTGGGATTTCTCACCCCAAGAGAAAACCGCTCCACTGCAGATCAATGGAAAATAACTGTCAGATGAAGAGGAACCGGGCAAACTTAAGGGGAAAAAGGTAAAGTCCAGAAAACTAGAAAGTTAAGATCAGAAAATAACACGTTAAAATTTAAGATCAAACACATTACTCAAGGGCACACTTCTTGAACTAGGGCAATAACAGTTTAAATGGGCAGGTAGAGCGATGTAAGGTTGAGGAATTTTAAGAAATATTAATGCCGCAGAACCAATGTATAGTAAGTCCTGTTTGGAGTAGTTGAATCATTACATATCAGAACTTCAAAAACTAAACACTCTAATCATGTAAGTTGAGCACATAGGTGGCAGTGTGTAGACCATTCAGTGAATGTTCTGGCATATATCTGCACATGCCATGATCTACAGTTAACTACCTACACCAACTATTGGTATTATTTGGTTTAGTAATTATTGTCATATTACTTAATCTCAATTACATTTAAATCAGTGAATAAGGATGTTTTCCAACATACTATATATGCAAAATAGTTTACAACTCACCAATGCCTATGAGATTCCCATGCTTCTGCACAGCTTGAGTAATGCTTACAACCTTCTCTTCACCAATGCCTAACTGTACAAGTGATGATGTTACTTGATCAAATATTAGGAAAACCATTTTTCAAACCTTCATAAATGCAAAATATAGGCAAACTGAACAATGCCAAACTTGGCATAGTAGTAATTGACTGTCTCATGTATCTTCATATATGCTTGTTTGTATTGTGTGCATTTACCAAGATGAGAAAGAACAAACCTTTGAACAAACATCTTGAGATGCCCCACTTTGCCTGAAAAGTTTCCCCAGGTAGAAAGGTATCATGTCACTGATACATACTCCCCTGTTTTAAGGAATTCTCAATGTGAGAATTCAAAATTAAAAGCAGTAGAGATATAGGTAGGAACAAGGAATAACCATTATTGACTTACCTTAGAACACTTGTTTCAGCTGTTAATACATATTAAAAACAAGAAAATATTCACTTAAAACAAAAGCTTTGCGGAACTGATAGAAGGTAATCATCACAAATTTAAGGCTTATGCTGCCCATGGTTTCCTGATATTTCATAAATTTAAGTTCAAAATTATAATTTTCTCTATATAGATGTAACTAGAGGGACACTGCTGAAATAACAGCTGTTTTTTTGTTTCTAACATGAAGTAAATTATCTAACAGAGAACTTGTAGCACCAAAGAAAAAAAAAATGCTTAGCCACTAACCAATATATCAACAACACAGTGGAGATAACGTGTGCACCATTTTCGGTGAAAGATTCAAGAAAAGATGACCATGTCCCATCCAATGACAGCTTACGTGATAGAGATATACCAACCTAATCATAATAAAATCAAACAGTAAATGCTTGAGACACAGACAAACTTAAAACTGTTCATACAAAGCAGTAACATATAACCAAATGGGTAAGCAAATGCTTGAGATAGCAAAACCGGAGTACCAGTAAAGAGGACAGACCCAGACATTGAGAGCCTCCTCACTGATGAAGAGCCCACAACCAGCAGCCATAAGCAACCAAAAGTAAATCCATCTGAAACACATGATGGAAAGAACAGCTAAATTACAATATTATATCATCAAATAAAATGAGCAAAGAACAACCATCTAGTGCAAAATTATGTGGAAGCATTTGTACACCAAAGCAGGTTGAGGGAATTGACTGAACTCGAAGTGAGTGAAGTTTTTGTTCAAAGAGATTGGAGTCACAATTTATGTGATCAGCAGTCATGAAGCTAGAAAAGAAGCAACAGATCTAATCTAATAGAGGCATACCCTGGAGCATATTCAGGAAGCATGATCCTGTATCCAAAGGCCTTAAAACTAAAACCCACAGGGGCTGTGGACATAAGTGAAGATTGTGAGCCTTCAGCCAGACATTGAACTCCAAAGGATGATCCACTGCTGCGCCATTTGAGACTGGCAGAAGTGATTGTAAGAATTGCAGCTACCCCAACAGCCCCTGCTAATAGGAGGAGAAATGGACTCCCCAAAGAACTAGCTCTATCTTTAAGATTTCCAATGGTTTCATCAGCAGAATCATGTCGGCTATCCAAATTATCTTTTGCTGCTTCATTATTTTCAGCACCTTCTTGGCGAATACTCCTTATCCTGCATACAGTACATGGGATAGCTTTATGACTCACAGGGAACAAAAAAGGGTTCTGCACGTGCTGGTACAGAAACGAATAAGATGGCATGTTGATAGCGGTCAAATTTTCTTTTACACCTGGAGTTTGGATATGCTAGATGCTATCTACCAATAAGGATAGAAAGGATGGTGCCAACGAAGGTGAACATCACGTGAAGAAAAACTTGCATTAGACAAGAATGAGAGGCATTCACATTTTGCTTTATTGAATTTAAAATTTTTATCCATAAAATTTATCTTAGACCGAGAAAACCCAACATTGGCAATGGGAAATCTGGCACAAAAGGCTAAAAGATAAAATTAGAAACTGTAAATATGGAATGTTTTGTAACTATTGCAAAATAAATAATTTAGAACTCCTTGACCAAAACAATGCATCTAGTCTCGTTGTATACGAAACTTTTTGAATCCTACAACTATAACACATTCTCCAGCTACTGTACAAACTTGTATAGTGCACGATACGCCTATGGCTGATACTTGTACTGATTTCCTATATCATGAAACCAACAAAAGCGCAAAAGCAAGCCGTCGAAGCTCACCTGAAAATGGATGGTCTGAGGAGTTGTGGAAACACCCGGAGACTGAAGAAAGGGACATTGAGATGGGTCGTGTGCTTCAATGGGGGTGAATGGAGGGAGATGGGAACTGGGTTTGGTGGGTGCAGTAAGGATGTCCCATGAGACAAAATCGACATTAAAGCCATTGTCCCCGAAACCCTGGGCTGTTTTGTCTGGTATGGATTTAGTGGAGTGGTGTCCGTTTTATACGCAGCAGAAGATGAGGTGTCCAGACTCCAACCGCGTCTGCGTGTGGTTGTACAACAACATCATCTTGGAAGAAAATATTAATCCATTTTTGAATAACAAATTAATTAGTTTATCACAAAAACTACTGAGCAGTCAAAGGCAGATTACGTACAGGCTACAGCTTTTGTGTTTGTAGAGAGTCCAACTCCAGCTACAAAAGAAAAGACGAATCACTCCCAAACAAAATGAATTCATTAGAGTCTTTGTAAACTAAAAAAACATTAGAATTTAATTGAGGGCGGGCGACTTCCAAGTCTAGAATTAAATCACACGATGTTTATAAAATGATATTCTTTTCTAAATTATAATATAATAAAATTTTCATTCTAATTATGTTACAAGTAGGACATTTTCTTACAAAGTGTTTGGATGAAGTTGGAGTCACATTTGCAGTGCCACAAGGGTTAGAGTCAAGTTTTCTAAATGACTGGAGTAGAAACAAAAGAATCTTTTGATGTCGCCTGATGATTGTTAACAATAACTAACATAATCATTAAACTTTTGTTTGGATGCACAATAGAAAAAAAAGGAAATATTTAAGGAAAAAGAGGAGAAAGGAACGAAAGAGAAATGTCATTTCCTTTCTCTTGTTTGTTTTCTTAATTTATATAAAGAGGGAATTAAATGGAAGAGAAATGGAGCCTATCAAATTATTTTAGTTAAAAACCCCAACACGACTCCATTTTTCACTGTCTTTTGTGTTCTTTTTCACCCTCACTTTGTTAACTGCTATGTGCTTGCTCCTTCACTGCCCTGCATCACGAAGGCAAAAGAGATTCTTGTTAGCAATCAACTGACAGTGGGGATGATGGCCAGTAGTAGTGGAACTTCTTTAGTCTCCGGCAAACCAAAAAATGTAAAAGGAAAGTCAAAACCACGCAACAAAAAGATGACGCCATTCCATTGTGTCTTCTATTTTCTCTAAGCTCGCTCGCTAACTTTGAAAAGATACAAACTGATTAATACAATTAATCAGCGAAAATCAATAGATTGGATAGACAGAGACCTCCCATCTACACTACCTCAATCGACAGGCTTCCTTTTCGCAGAGACCTCCTTACCTTAGACAATGTGTATGTTTCAAGGGAATGGAAAGGAATTGGGAGTAATAGAAAGGAAATTAATTAAATTTTCCTTGTATGGTTAATTAATTAATAAAAGAAAGGAAAATAAAGAGAGGAAAATTAAACATCAAAATTTTCCTCTTAATCAAAAAAAATTTCCGTCCAAAAGTAGATGGAAATGGAGGAAATTAAAAAAATTGACACAATTTTATAAAAAATACCTGTTTAAAATACCTCTTTATAAAAGACTATTTTTCTCCTACCCTATTGTCTTCCACTTTTTTTTCCCTGCAGTCTCCCGGCGTTTTTTCTTCTCCCGCCTTGTTTTCTTCTCCCGCAGCCACCAGGTATGTTCTCAATCTCGATCTTCAATTTACATATTTTTTTAGCTAGCTATTATT
>JAOSBP010186653.1:0-14062 GCA_027563825.1 Erythroxylum mucronatum
GGAGAAACTTTCATCTAAATCACTTCAAACCACCTTTCACTTTATAAAAGAAGAACCATCGAGAATGACCAAAGGAAAGTGGATTTTTTATTAAACAAAGAGTAGCAAGGTGGCATGTTAGGCAAGTGACATGTGTCACTTACCACATGTCACACTTTGAAGCTCTTTCTAACTAAATCCAAAGTTCTACTCCAATTTCTCCCCAAATTCCAATGGCTCAAATTAATAAATCCTAAAATTATGTATCTAAATTTTCAGTGCCATTGGACAGTAATTTCTCCTACCGGTAACCAATCAGCCAGTCACTTGGCATTTTTCCTAGTCTCAGAAAAATTTCTAAATTCTTCAAAAATTCAAAAACCACAATGCGCCTCTCCAACTCAATTTTTTCATACACACAAATCACATTTTTTTAACAATCACATTTATTAACAAATATACCGAGAAATATCATGAATGTATGTACCGTCATTTTTCATGTGCAAGATTTATTATTCACGTGTATGCGGATGCTAGATTATGCATGAACATGTAGAGGCATTACTAAACACCTATTGACCACTCATAATTACTATTCTAACCTCCCCATCGATGATGGGATGTTACAACTCTCCCCTCCTTAAGGAAATTTTGTCCTTGAAATTTTATCTCATATTCTCCGTTTCCTATAACACTTTACCACTCAATTTTTTCTTCCATAAGACCACATTTGATAAATTCCATAGGTCTCTTAATCCTTTGGTTAGATATCACACTTTCTTAAATTAGTTCCTTGGTGAGTTTCATCGTACTCAAAAAAAAATTTCTTCCAATCTCTCAATAACACATATATCGGATCATAACACTACTTTCTAACTATATCCATATAGCACTGTATGCATCTAACACTTCTTGTATGGTTAATACTTATTCACAAATCCAGAGTCCTATTATTACCATAGTTTTAGATGGACCCTTTTTTTTCCTTTACCTACTCCTGTATCTCCATCTATTACACCTTGGAAAAGGTGATACTCTCCAAGACAAATCATTTGTTTCACTTCTCATCGGTGTTAATACACTTAACTTTCAAATCTTTCTCAATATATTCTATAACTTCAACGTGATCCACAAAAAATTCATTCGTCTTTCAAAGTTCACTTTGTTCTGATTCCAGATTTATTTCACTCACTAACGGTATCCCAAATTTGTTTTGGCTTTTAAATCATTCTTTAGGCCCTCTCCATTTAATGTAAGGGTGAACGACTCTTTTTATCGTCTAACGCCTCATAGAGTATTCTAATGGTATCATCAGGACAATGATTATTGTGCCTGTAGTCAACTTGCACTATACATTAATCCCATGTTCCTATGAACTCCAAAATATAACTTTTCCACTTGTCTCCAATAGTCAAGGCTATTGGCAACTCAAACATGTAATCACTCGGTTCTACATTCTTCGCCATCAATTGCTCTTTCAATGTACTCTTGCTAGGACATTTAGCTTCGATTGTTTCTTGTGTTTACTCTAACAGTCTCTATTTCATGTGTTACACATACTTCTTAATCCAATCATACTTCCTCGAATCCTCAATTTGGGCTTTCCTAGTCCCTTTTTTCAAAATTGGTGTTACTTTTCAATAGCAATTTTTTTTACCTCAATCTCTACTTATCTGCATATTCAAATGTATATCCAAAGTGTTTCTTACACATCATGTCTCCAAACTTTCAAACCAATTACTATTGCAGCAAAATTGCGAGTCATGTATCAAAATTTAGCTCGTGAGGCTATAATTGTCCCTCGGTACACAAAATCACTTTATACTGTTGCAACCAATTCCATCTTGATCCCTAATGGGAAACTTTATTTTATATACTACAAAATCTCCAAATCCGAATAGCATACTTAATACTGCAGTTATATACATATCTTTTTCATTCATCACTAACACGGCTTACATGTTTTTCCTCGAGTATGCAAAATATTCTCTTTATCTTTATGGTCATAGTCACTAACTGATATACTTTTTCTTGGATCACTTTAACCTTCAAGATCATGATACTATCGGGGTATTGTTAACTCTAATAGATATAATCTCAAACTTATTGTGTAATTCCTTAAGCAACCAATTACTCAGTGTAGTAGTAGTATCACATGTTATTTTCAATCTTCCTATTTATTTATCTCTCTTGAATAATTTTCGCCATTCGTTAGAGTTCCTCTAATTTCGCATCGCCTTATTCCAAGGTCCGCTCATTCATACCAATTTCTCCACACATTGCAATTTCTTTGCAAACATAACTTCATATGTTGTTGACACATTCCAAACATATTTACACCGACTATTATATGGGCCTAAATTCACCTCGAATTCACAAATCCACTTACATAGTTGGATACTTAAGTAGTTGGATACTTTACGTCAACAAACTGTAAATTGAATCAACCGATTTACTGACCTATCACAGTGATTTCTTAGTACTTTTTTCAATATTGTTCATAATTCCTTGTCAATCAACTATTTCCCATGATTACTTATTAGTCATTCTTAGTACCCCAAGAAAATCAATTTCAACAGTTCATATGATCTTAATAAGATCAATTCGTATCATGACTTATATGGTCAAAACATCCTCGATAATAAGGGTAGATACTATCCAAAATCCTTACATCTTGCCTAGAGATGTATTTATGTCAAGTCCCTAATTAATACCATTTGCTAATGATATTTACATTCCAATTGACTCTAGATCACATTTCTATCCTTGTTCCTGTCCCTGATTGGGGTTTTCCATATGATCATAACATAAACCTATTTTTGTAGGCCAATATCGTGCCCTACACTTTCTTCCTCACATTAATACATGTATTAACATCGATTCTACTCCAATTTTCCAGCATTTACCTCTTCTAATGTTACATCATTTCATAATAATCAAACTATCATTTTGAGTGCATTCACTCTTCTCCTTTGATGCATCATCTGTTCCTTAATCGTGCACATACATAAAATCCAAACTTAGGCGCATTTCTAATTTCCTCCCTACTGCACATTATTCTTCACTTGTAAAGTCATTTATAACTATTTTATTTCCCTTTTTTGTCACGTCTCTATCACATTCGAAGGTAGAACATTACGGTACAATATCGATATCATATTCCATAATACACACACCAACACAAATGTAGTGAATCTTTATCTACCTTGTCGAACCATATACTTTTTCTCATTTCCAATTATCCACATTTTATCGAGAATTGATACCTGGTCATTTCAATTTCACAGACATATTCTTTTATCCAACATTCATTTCACATCCGAGTCTAACCTTTCATGGTCATAGAAAATTTATTTCCTTTAACCGGGCTTGTACACTTTAGTCTCATCCTTTCCACATATATTCTTATTATCCTCAAACTTAATTGATCTGTACATTTCCGAAATGTCTCGGTATATCTAATGTTTCCAAATTCTCAAAGCAATCACTATGATAGAAATTCTAAACCATGTATCAAATTCAGCCCATGAGACTTTAATTGTCTCTATGCATACAAAACCACTTTATGTGTTACAATAAATTGTATCTTGAACCAAACAATCCACAACAATGCATTCACATTCAGTTTACATTCAAGGATATATCCTCACAGTACAATATTAACATCGCATCCCATAATACAGTCACCGATACAATTGTGTTAAATCTAATCATATACAATTTTCTCATTTCTACATATCCATAACCTCCCCTTTGATCACATTGTGACATACCCTCACTTTTCTCACTATTTATATCAGCTTCTACACTTAACACATGCTCATGCGTGTGACTCATACTCATGCGACTCAGACTAGGGATCAGTTACCACTGTCTGTTATGACATGACTTAAATGCATGTACTTGACCCATGTTTCAGAAAATGCCCATATAAGATAGTACGACTGGGCTCTGATACCACATAAATGTAACACCTCACTCCTGCAGGACCCAAACCCGACATCGATGGTGATATCCGAGTCCGTGCCCCGCGAGGGTGGCGTGCTACATCACTTATACAAAAACTCAGTATAAAAATTTATTTTTGTCAAGCGTACGAAAATGTGCAAATCAAGAATCGCAACTTTAGGCCCACTTTTATTTAGAAACATTTTCATTTACAAGAGTTACCAAATTTTTTTTTCAAACATTAGAATTTCGATTCGCACATTCCACAAACAAATCATATTACACTATGATCAATCTCTTTTGCAAACCTTTTTCCAAATTGAAAAGTTATACACAACAAATATATTCAAATACACTAAATACAATACTTTGCGAAAAATACAATTCAGTGCGAAAAGAAAAAGACACAAGGCAGACGTGAACTGATCCCAACTTTTAGCTTTTCCTTGTATGCAGTAATTATACTCCCGTGTACTGAACAGGGTATTCTTCAAATCCTGCAAAATAATTGCAAATTTTGGGTGAGTTTTGCGAACTCAGTGAGTGACTATCCTTGATGGTTCACTCAATCACATAACACATAAATCATACATTCCACATTCACATTCACATTTTTCATATTTGACACACTTAATTATTCATACTATGCATATGCAGTGCACATGAGACTCACTTTTTATTTGTTATTTTGTTGTGACTGAGTGCCTAAACTGTCCTATGGAGGGCTCATTAATAACTGTCCCATATAGGGCTCATTAAACGTTGAGCCTGAGGCTCTGGATCACTTTTGAGCACGAAGCTCATTTGTACTCGTTGAGTTTAAAGCTCTGATCGGTGGCTACTCTGGTCACAACACCCTTTATATTTCACACACTTATGCCATGAAATGCATTAAACATATTGGTCTATTCCCATTCACTCACTTTCACATGTCATCGGATCGTAGTCTGGCATTCAACAGTAGAGTTGAGAAACATACATGTGCAATGCATGGTCAAAAGCCATTTGTCATCGGACCGTGGTCCGGCACTTATCAATCATATAATTCACACTCAAACCACATTTATCAATCACATTAAAATGCACATAGTTCATCCAATTCACATTCAAGTAGCACTTCAATATCACATCTCCCCAATGCATAGTCATCGGACCTTCTGTCTGGAACCCACAATCAAATCACAATCCATCACCATTTATATGAACATTCAGCAGTTTATCAATACAAATTTAGAAAATAGAACAAATAGTGAAAGGAGACCATCTTGGTCTACTCACAGTACGCTCCAAATTAGCAATTGCTTCAAAATTCTGTAAACATCTGATTGCAGACTTTTAACCCGCACAACCCATTTATGCAATACGTTGCACACACATTAATATTTTGCACCATTATAAGTATTCATTTATGCACATATATGTACGATGCATGTTCATGACAACCCCGGTATCATTCCATAAATTTCACCACAAAATGTTCCCTTAGATTTTTGAAATTCATTAACACTAAAATCACTCGATTCGGATCTCTATAGGTCCGGATATTGCCAAAATAATGAAGTATGTGCAGAAAATAACCAATTTATATTCTTTTAATCGATCCACTCTCTTTGATTTGATCCATCAATTTCAATTTAATCTCAAAAAATTCACTAATTCCTATGGAGAGGTAGATAGTTGTCTTACGAATCCGACGCCTCAAAAATCAGGTCAATCGGAGGTCGGATGAAAAAGTTATTCACAAAATAAAGGAGGAGGGTCGGATGAGCCGCTCGCGATCGCGACTTCGTCGCGGCCGCGAGGCTGCCTTTTTTTTCAATTTCCCCATTTTTTCCTTCTTTCCAACATATTTCCTCTCTTCTACCCATATGTATAACTTTTCACTCAAGAGTCCAAATTTGACAAATTTGGTATCCATGGAAAGATCACAGAAAGCTCTACAATTTATATGAGGGCTTGTAACCAAATTTCACCTCTAAAGGTGTCAAAAATTTAATCAAAGTTTATGTCTATTCAAAATTTCCAAAACAATACAACATTCTTCTAAAAGTCATATCTTCCCATTCCCTTTGCAAAAAATTACAAGCTTTATATCAAAAGAAATATTAGAACATATTCTACAACTTTCATGAACAACTTCAAAGCAAATTCAACCTCCAAATGGGTCAAAATCTCCCATGATTGTGGCTGCCCCGTTAAGAATTGTTAAATCAACATATTACCTAAACCATATCCAAACTTTACAAATTCATAACTTACAATCCCTCCATCCAAAATTAGCATATTATACCTCATTACAAAGCTAAGACATTCCTCTACAACTGTATATAAGATCACTTGAGCTAATTTAAACCATAACCGTCCAGAATTGACTTCTAAGCACAGTAATCACAAAACCTATACTTAGAGTCATTTTCCAGCACAATGCACATTAATATCTCACAATCAACAGATCGTAACTTTCAACCTAAAAATCGAAAAATGTCATACTTAGTGGCGATAGAAAGCTAACAAGAAAATATTCAACTTCCATGAAGACCAATTTCACAAAATCTGTCTACTTTAGCCTAGAAAAATTTCCCAAAGTTTCAGGTCTTCAATGTTAGAATCATAATCGAGGCACTATTCACCCTACACATTTTGTCTACTTTCAAAGCAAAATTCAGAACCCTTCAAACCACAATTTGACAGAACTTCCTTCATAAGAATTCTAGCAAAACTTCTTAAGTTTAATTTAAGACAAACCTCATCTCAATAGCATAACCATATAAAAAGTTATGATCGAAACATTGAAACATATACACATTCAATTTTCTAGCTTTTACACCTAACTCTACTCCTCTCATTCCAATACTATTTCTACACCAAGACCTTCACTTGAACAAGTAGCCACAAAATGGCAGCACACACACACAACTTTCTTCCTTTAATAAACACTCATCTAACATCATCAAACTTAATCCAAAACACTTAATTCACCTACTACATATGCTATATCATTCATCTTCAATCATTCTTAAATCAACCAAGAAAATAACCTACTCATTTCAACCAAACACAAGTCTATACAATTAATGCACAAGACATCACAATTAATGCATTTAACTACCAAGTTAAGAACATAAACCGTAGGCCTTACCTATTTAGCTTTCACTCATTCAATTCTCCAAACTTTTCAACAATTCTCTACCTTCCTCCAAACACCATACAATCATCACTATCACAAGGCTTAGGTTTGGATTTATGTGTGAACAAAGGAAGAGAAACAAGGTGGAAGGAAGATATGAAAGATGAGCAGGAAAAAAAATCAAAAGGAACAAAGAAGAGGAGTGTTACGAAGATGGAGAGAAAACATGAAGAAAATGTTCATTTTGCCTTCAAAGATGCAAGTGTCGTGGGCTTTAACAAGGAATTAAAATGCTTAATGAGTGTCATGACACTTACCACAAAAAAAGACTTTTAACTAACCATCTTTTATTTGACTTACTAATAATAATCTCTAATTCATTTGCCACTCAAATCTTTTTAATCAAATTATCACCCAAATTTGCAATGGTTCTAAATCATAAATCCTAAAAATCATATATCTAATTTTCAATGCCATTGGATCGTAATTTTCAGTACCGGAAACCAGTCAGTCCGCCACTTGACAATTTTTTCGGTCCAAAAATTTGCCCTAAAATTTTCCAAAACAATTCCTAAAATTTCCCAAAAATGCAAAACTCACAAAAACCCACGCCAATTAAAATTTTAAGCACAAAATCACATTTTCCACAAAAATCACATTTAGACACATATACCGGGAAATGCCATGAATGCATGTACAATCATTACATGTGCAAAATTCACTATTTATATATATATATATGAACGCATGAACATAGCAAAATAATTTTCACCACTCCTAACCCGTTCTAAATTACTATATTACCCTTCCCATCGATGACGGGATGTTACATTTAATTTCCAATTCAATTCATAAATTCAATTCCAATTCCAATTCCAATTCCAAATTTCATTTTCAATCCAATTCCAAAATCCAAATCCAATTCCAATTCCATTTCCATTTCCAAATTTAATTTCCAATCCACTTCCAATTTCCAATTCCCAATTCCAAAATGCTAAAATCCAATTCCACAATCCAATTTCAAACTTCCAATTTCGGTTGAATTTAATAACTCACAAATCACAAAAATTACAAATCACATTTTCGGTTGATCCGAAATCAACATCATCCAAAATTGAAAATTCCAAATCCAAAGAAATGAAAATCCAACCAAATTCCACATCCAAAATTTTGCCCAAAAGTCATTCGGTTAACCTCATTCTCCACCGAAATTCACTACTCCATTTTCCCCCAAATCCAACAAAATAACAACAATTTTTAACCTCCAATCTACCATATTACAACAATCAACACAATAACAGAAGCAATAATTGTCAAAATGCATGAAAAATGAAATCAAAATAAAAAAAAACACACCCCAAAAATTATTAGGTCTTCAGTGTCAATATGGGTCGACGTCGTCGTGTGCTTCGGCGGAGCTAAGCTGGTCATGCCGGCAACAAGGAGGAGCGATTGCCGACGAGGAGGACGACGAGGAACGAAGGCGGTGACAAACCACAGAGGACGACGAGGAGGACTGGAGAACACGTCGACGGCGAGGAGAAGGCGAGACCAGATCCGAGGAGGGAGGAGCAGCGGCGACGAGAAGAAGGAGAAACCGAAGAAGAGAGAAGAAGAGTCCAGAAGCAGAAGGTCGGGGGGTGCGGGTAGATTTTTTAGGTTTAACTTTTTTTTTACAATTAGGTCCCTGGAGAATTCGAATTTTTTCGAAATGGCCAGAAAGTTACCGAAATTGTGGGTACCGGTCGGTACCGGCTGAAATCGGCCGGTACCCACCGAAATTTTTGACCGGTACTTTAACATTCGTCGTATCGGCCAGTACCGCCCGATATGGAACGATACTCACATCATTGCTTTTAGCACTTGGTAGCTGAACAGTGGCCGACCTTACAATCTGATTTTGGTGGAGCGCTCCAACGATTTTCGGAGGCGTTACAACACTGGAATTCTCACACCTTTGGTAACATTTTCCACCAAAAGAAGCGTCTCATGGCTCATCTGGCGGGACTCCAATCTCGCCTTGCGACTTCCACCTCGTCCTATCTGTAAGCGCTCGAGGAAGACCTTTGAGTAGACCTCGAGCAGGTCCTGCTTCAAGAAGAGCTCTACTGGCACCATTAATCGCGCAGTCAATGGTTCCTCCAGGGCGACAGAAACACTAAATATTACCATGCCCTCACGCGAACCCGACAACGCCAAAGGCGAATTTCCTCGTTGAAAGATGAGTATGGAACACTGCTGTCTGATCCGGTTACTCTTAAAAGGTTAGTGCAGCAATACATCAAGACTCTGTATCAGGCTGAAAACCCCATTCCGCCCACCTGGCCTCTTAAAGGTCAATTCCCTCCATTACCCCCTCACGCTATAGAGGCGCTCAACTGTCCTCCGAGTCCTACTGAAATCAAGGACGCTTTCTTCAATATGGACCCCAACGAGGCTCCCGGGGTAGATGGGTTAACAGCTTTCTTCTATCAGTCTCAGTGGACTGTTGTCAGTCCTTCGTTGATTCTCCTCTTGCAACGTATCTTTTGTCTTGAGATTTGGGAACCAACCCTCAATCGTACGATTATGGTCCTTATTCCCAAGATTTTGACCCCTATGTCGATTTCGCAGTTTCGCCCTATTGCGTTATGTACGGTGTTGTATAAGCCATTATTAAGGTCATCGTGCATCGGCTCAAGCCTTACCTCAATGATCTGATTGCCCCGACCCAGTGTAGCTTTGTCCCTAGGCCCCACATTATGGATAATATCATTATCACTCAAGAGGTCATCCATACCATGCGCCAGAAAACTGGTCGCCTCGGTTTTATGGCCTTAAAAGTAGATTTGGAGAAAGCGTACGATTGTTTATCGTGGGCGTTCCTTCAAGATACCCTGATCGATGTTGAACTCCCTACTTCGCTGGTTACTTTGACCATGCAATGTGTGACTAGTGCTTCCCTCCAAGTTAGTTGGAATGGGGATCTCAGCGACGCCTTTCGTACCTCCAGAGGCATTCGTCAAGGTGACCCCATTTCCCCTACCTCTTCGTCCTGTGTCTGGAACACCTTGGTCACTCCATCTCCACGAGGTGTCGCACGGACGCTAGAAGCCTATTCGTCTAAGCAGGCAGGGCCCTCCTCTGTCCCACCTCTTCTTTGCTGATGATCTCATCCTTTTTGCCGAAGCCTCTCAGGACCAAGTGGCCGTCATCAGGACCGTCCTACATAATTTCTGTACTGCGTTGGGGCAACGCATTAGCCACGACAAATCACGCTGCTTCTTCTCCAAGAATTTCCCTCCTTCTCAGACTCATAGATTAACGAGAGCGCTCGGTTTCACGTCCACTACTGATCATGGCCGATACCTTAGGGTACCGCTTCTTCATGAGCGGGTTCGTAGTGGTACCTATCAACACATTCTGGATAAAGTCTAACATCGCTCTCTAGTTAGACAGCCAGCCTCTTGTCGCTGGCTGGCCGTGTTACCCTGGCTAAGTCCGTTATAGCTACTCTCCCCTCGTATACGATGCAGACGGTTCGCTTGCCTCGCAGACTTTGTGACGTACTGGAGGAAATTATGCGCCAATTTATTTGGGGCTCATCCAATGGGAACCAGAGAGTCCACTTAGTCAATTGGGAGACCTTATGCCGACTTCTTGAGAGGGGGGATTGGGCCTCCGAAAAATTCGTGAATTGAACGATGCGTTTCTTGCCAAATTAGGTTGGACGATGCTCACTAAACCGGAATCCTTATCGGTATCTGTCCTCTCTACCAAATATCACGTCGACACCACGCCCGTCCCCACCTCTTTGGATGCTCCTGGTGCCTCTATAGTCTGGCGGGGTATTAAGTCTACCTGGCATTTGGTCCTACAGGGCATGTTGTGGATGATAGGCGATGGTCTTCGAACACGGTTTTGGTTGGACCCTTGGGTTGCCTATACTGGGCCCCTTATTGATCACACGCTCTGCCCGATCCCCGACTCCATTCGCACCCTTAGTATCAGACATTTTGTTACTTTGGAAGGTAGCTGGCATTGGGCTTCTTTCGACTCCTACCTCCCGCCGAATATTTGCCGTGTTATCGCCGGTACGCTCTCGCCATAACCTTTTTTAGGGCCAGATAGGTTGATCTGGGGCCCCTCTGATTCTGGCCGGTTCACTGTTGCCTCTGCGTATGCCATGAGCATGGAACATGATGACACTCTGGCCCATGGTCTCTGGCCGATCATCTGGAAATGGAAGGGCCCGCCACGCATTCGCTCATTTCTCTGGCTCCTCGGTCATAACCGACTCCTCACCAATCAGCATCGGCTCCGGTTGCATTGCCCCACGGACGGCACTTGTTCTCACTGTGGTAGCGAGGAATCATCGATGCACGTGGTGCGAGACTGCCCGAGAGCCTGACAAGTGTGGCACTCTTTCCCTCCGCATATGGTTCCTGCCGATTTTTCCATACCCAGCATCACGACTGGCTTCTCCACCATCCCGTCCTCGGGCATGAGTGGGCGACTCTTTTCGGCATTTCCTGCTAGTTCCTCTGGCAATGGAGCAACAAGACCCTCTTTGAGGATAATTTAATTTGGCCTTCCTCACCTCGTTCCATTGTTTTGTCTTATGCAGGTCTTCTCTGCCATGCCGTCCGCTGGCACACTCGAGCACTCCCGACTGTACCCCCACCTCGTCGGGCGAGTCTCGTCACATGGCGCACACCTCCTGCAGGTTGGATCAAGCTCAACACTGCTGGAGGTCGATTCTACAGCAGTGGCCGATCTTCTCTCCTTTACCGACGGGCGAGCAAGAACGCTTAATCCTCTTGTCCTGAGCATCCATGAGCTGTTTTCTAGGAACAGGACTGTTGTTCATTGACATGTTTATCGAGAGAGCAACATATGCGCCGATTGGCTCACCAACTATGCCAGTCATTTTGCAGTAGGTGTTACGTATTTCACCGATTAACCGATTGGGTGCCACCCTCTCCTATTAGAGGATTTGTCGGGAATCAGTTTCACTAGACTTATTGTGTAGTGTACTATTTGGTTCCCGTTTATAAAAAAAACACAGTTAGGTCATGTTTAGTTGAGAGTTTATTAATAGAGTAAAATGGAAGGTAATGTTATTTTATTGTATAAGAAGAAAGTTTATAATTGAATAGAATGGATTGAGATGGAAAATAAAGATATCATATTACTTCTCATTTTATCGAAATAGTAAAAATGATAAAATCAGAGATTTTGAATGAAATTTAAAATAATAAATAACTTTACACTGTATTATATTATAAACTATTATTCTAAACAATATTTCATTATATTATATTATAAATTCTTCCATTCCTCCTAAATAATAATTTTCTAATATTACATCTATTTATATTTTATTCCATTATAAACCATTCTATTAAAAACTTTACATCCGATCAAACATAGCGTTAAAATCTATCACACTAGCTCAAATTCCCGAACCCATTTCCCAAAAAGACATCACTCATAATGTAGTTCTCCCGTATTAGGATGACATTTGGGTCCAATCCAGAAGATCAACGACTAGGTTCAGGTTAACAGGATAGGATCTTAGGTTAGGTAGACTTAAGCTCAGCTGTCCTGACTCGAGGTCTAACAAATACAAAAAATTGACATTGTTTTACACAAAATGATATTATTTTTATTTTTTATTTATAAAATAAAATAAAATCAAGAACCGTCTTCGCCTTGGTAATGCCAAGTCGACAACAAACATGATAAGAAAGTCAAGTGGGGCTATAACACGTGCGAGGATGGTGGTGGGGTCTACATCTCATGGCCCCACTCATTTATTATTATTACTTTTTTTTCACACTCCTTCACTTCCTACTAAGACTATTCATCAGCATAGACTATTCTCATAGACATAAGTATGAATGAGATGAAGTATGCATATGAGATATAACTTAGATTTTGATGAATACATCATCAGCAGTCATGATGTGTTATTTGTGAGAATAATTTGAATAATTTAAAGAAGTAGTTAAGCAAGTTAATTGCCGGAGATCACTTGGAAGAAATTATTCGAGTACAGAAGTTAATTGAGAGAATAAATGACTTGATGATTATCAGTAGGAATTTCGAGGACGAAATTCTTTTAAGAGGGGGAGAAATGTTGGGCCCCGATTCGTAATAAGCATGATTAAATTATTTTGAGGCATGTTTAAATTATTTTGAGGTTTAATTTGATATTTTTAATTTGGTTGGAATAATTAGGGATTTTATTGCTTAAATTATGATGATTCAATGAGGGATTTAGTGACATTTGATTTGTTGAGAAATTATTATTTTGTGATGTATTGTTAGTATTAAAAGAATTATCTGAATTGAGGATTTTTAATTGCTTATGTTTAGAGCTTGTGTGGATTTTAGAAATGAACTGAAAGGATTTAGTTAAAAATTAGAGTTTAAAATAATAAGTTGATTGGAAAGAGCAAATTAGGAAGATTATATATGTTGTTAAGGCTTAAGGTATATTAGGTGGGCTTTGAGCCTTTGGCATATCTTTTAAATGAAGAAGAATGGAAGCTTTAGGCTAGGGTCCATTAGGTTACAATTACATGAGAATTAAGGAAACAATATGAAAGCAAAAGAGGAGTAGTCGGGTGAATGAGGAGGCCCACGAAATTGAAGTGGTAAGGAGGGAGGATAGCATTTGGGCTTAAGTGGGCTAAGTATTAAGTTAAGTAGGTAAATAAAAAGGCAAGGCTTAAGTATTGTAGGAGGAAACTTAAGAGAATGAGGGTGAAAATAGAGGAGTTGCCGTGAATGAAGATTCTAGAATAAAGAGAAGATATTACTAGAGTGAAGGTTAGTAAAACTACATAGTTTTAGGCTTATAGTTAGAACAAAAGTCCTTAAGTCTTGTAGGAGAAGACTCACGATACTTCTAGCATAAAAGAGAGGTTCACGATTTGTTTTTTTTCAAGCAAAAGAGAGAAGACTTTCGAAACCATCAAAGAAGAGAGAGCAAGATGAAGGTGTCGGCCAAGCTAGGAGAAG
>JAOSBP010186885.1:0-14030 GCA_027563825.1 Erythroxylum mucronatum
CCTGAACTGATCAATTTGCTTGGGAACCTCCACTTTAGGAATAAGACATAACAAGGTCTTATTAATATTAAAATCAAGATTGCCTCCAGCAAAAATATTTTTTGACTTCATTGCACACATCCCTGCCTACAATATGCCATTGGGACTGATAAAAACCCGCTTGATACCCATCAACACCTGGTGCTTTCCACGGCTTCATGTCGAAAAGGGCTCTTCTAATATCATCATCTCCAATGGGTTGGTTAAGAGATTCCACAGTCTTATGATCACAAACAAGGAAACTACCTTTGATAGGATAAGGTGGATGGAGTGTTGTCTCATCGCTGTACAACCTACGAAAGAACTGCAAAGCATTGTTCTGAAGAGTCTCCTAGTCACTCACCCAGGTACCTGCCTCATCCTTAAGAACTTCAATCCGATTCCGCTTCCTCCATTTAACAGTTGTCAGGTGAAAGAAGTTAGTGTTGCGATCTCTCCATTGAATCCAATCACTACGAGACTTTTGCATCCAAAGTAGCTCCTCCTTGTAAAGTATGACATCCAGGCCAGCTTTGAGCTGATTATAAGTATTCATTAGATCAATCGATGGTCGTGTGTCTAACTTACGCTCCACGTGAGCAATCCTAGATAACAACTGGTTCTTAATGCGGAAAATATTCCCAAACACTTCAGAATTCCAAATCTTCAGATTGTCAGTCAATTTTGAAAGAGAGGAAGACAGCTGAGCATGGGACTCCCAATTATTCTTCACAAAGTCACTAAAACCAGCATGAGTTAACCAAGCCGCAACAAATCGGAAAGGTCTGTTGGCCAAAGAAGGAGAATAACTACAAGTCTGCAAAAGTAAGGGACAATGATCAGAGTGAATACGAGGGAGGTGGGTCACAGTAGCTTCCGGAAATGCCAACCGCCAATGGGCATTACAAATCCCTCTATCCAGTCTCTCCCAAATAAGACCCCTGCGCCAAGTGTAATCCGAACCTTTGTATCCTAAATCAATCATATTAGTGTCTTGGAACCAATTAGAGAACTGCCTGCACACTCTGGTTCGATTAGGAGACCCCCCTTTCTTCTTATGCGAGTAAAGAATAGCATTAAAGTCACCAATTAGAACCTAAGGAAAGGAAATAGCAGTATTGAGGTGAAAAAGGGACTCCCATAACTTGGCCCGACAAGAAGGAGTAGGGTGCCCATAAACAGCAGCCAGAAAAAATAGAAACTTACTATTCTGGGAGACCGAGGTGAGAACAAATTGTTGATTACTGACCACCATCTCAATATCATAGAAATCATCCCAAAGAATCCAGATACCCCCAGAAAAGCCTGTTGCTTCAACCCGATGAGAATACGGGAGACCAATTCTACTAATACATCTATCTGCTTTAAGTCCACTGATTCTCGGCTCAAGAATAATAACAACATGAAGGTTATGTTTCCTGATGAAACACTTCAAAGTTCTCACAAATTGGGGCTTAGCCGCCCCTTGACAGTTCTAAGATAAAATAGTCATTAAAAAGAGGAGAAGGTAGAAATGATACCTCGTTAATCCCGCAAATAAGGATCGACATCATCATTCTCACAAGGCATAAATTCCTCAATATCTTCATCTAAAGACAAGTTACTGGGAGCTCGAGTTCCAGTATTGGCTTCCAAATAAGGAGGATCCACAATCATAGAATCATCTGGGGGTCTACTTAGAAGCTGCTCACCTAAAATGCCATCAGCAATGACAGCGCCCAAATCAGCAGATATAGAAACAACTTCCTTGGTAGTGTCAGACTTCGATCCATAACTTTAGTCGTCTTGGAGTCAGCTGTTCCCACAACCGAATGATTGTTCTTGTTCAAAGTAGACGGGAGGTTAACAATGTCTTTGTCTAAGGCATGCCTATTTTTGAAATCAAAGAAGTCTCCTAAAGTGGGCTTAGTGATTCGCTCTTTAGTGGATGGTCCGACATTTTCTTTGTGAGAGGAGTGAGATGAGTCCCGATTACTGCCATACTTACGGCCCAAACTTCTGCCTCTATTTGATGAACCCCTTGGCCCACGTGTGTGAAGAGAAGGTCCTTCTTGTGAAGCCCCATGCACCGGATCAGAGTTTCTGGGAATACCCTTATCAGATTCCTCGTTACCTCCTAGAGTCTCGACATCCTTTTATGCTAAAACTGAATATCTGGAGACTTTCTTCTCATCCTAATCTTTAAACCCAGGATTGTCGCCCTGAAGACTCGGTTTTCTCTTTCGCTTCTTAACCACCATCCACGGACCGAAGTCATCTTTGCCTGCCTTGGAGTTCGTCACTTGAGAAGATGTCACATTGTCTAGCAATTCCTTAAAGGTACAATGAGTATCGAAGTGACCATAAAGACCACAAGAGAAACAAACTTCAGTAAGGTTTTCATATTCAACTAATTGAACTTCACCATCAATCTCAAACTTTGATATAAAAGGTTCCATAAGATCAACTGAGACCGCCACCCTTGCAAACCTAGCTCTTTCAAAATCACTTGTATTGAAATCAATTTTAAGAACAGGACCTACAACTGTCGAAATGGCTTTGATCACATCTTCAGGATAGTACTGCAAAGGGAGCTCGGGAAGGCGAATCCAGACTATCGTCTTTCCTATATAAGGGTTCTGCACTCTAAAATTAGGAGTCCAAGGTTGGACAAGTAGATACAGACCTATAATAACCCAGGGACCTCCTAGAATAGCATGATTGTAATCCGTCACATTATTGAACTGGATCAGAAAAAACCCTACCAATGTCAAGAGTTTTAGCCTCACCTAAGTTCCAAATGGCACCAAGCCTAGAACAAAGTAACTTGTAGCCAATGTCCTTCCCAAGTAGGCGAACAATCACAGCATTGTCCAGATTTCTATTGATCTTGTTCGTGAGATTCATGGAGAGAGTAACTTTAGGAATGTTTCCAGTTTTATCGATCATGACATCACCCTCCTCCACTGTGATCTTCTTGGCTGTGAGAACATCCTCCATGGTCGACTCTAGCACAGCCCCAAACATTAAGCAATCTCTGTAGCTAAGAGAGGTAACACCGGGATCTCAGTGTTTGACCTTCTTGGTTGCTCTGTCTTCTTCCATGACCTGCAGAGTAGGGGTCCCGAAAGAACTGGCCATCTGGTCAAGTTCAATTAGGGCCAGTCAGAAATCTGTTTATGGTTTTTAGTAATAGCAAGAGGGAAGCTACTGGCTACTGTCGGCGTCACAAGCGTCTTCTTCGGCACAGCTCGATTGTGAGGAGAAAAAAAAGTGAACCGACAGCCACCGGAGCGTCAACAATGGACGGAAGGAGGAATCCGAAGCTTTCGATGTCAATTTCGCTGAGGCAGACAGCTGGGCAACATGTCCCCGGGAGCAGACGCCAAAAGCAGTGTCCTAGTGGCAGATCCAGAGGCAGCTGCAAAGTCCAGATCCCCCTCGGAAGATAAACGAAGCTCTCGAAGTACAGGACGCCGAAGTCAAACAGCGTCGTTGAAGAAGCGTTCAGTAACGACGAGGCTGATGTTGCCGATGAAGAGAGCAGCGATCACGATTCCGAGAATTTCCTGACGAGAACCCTGTAGCGTTCTCGCTTTCACTGTAGCTCTCAATCGCTTTTAACACATTAATTTCTTATGTTATTCTTGCTATCTTTAATTTTATTGTTGTTACATAAAAATGTGGAAAAGAAGTTTAAGGACTTTTCAAATCATCTACTCTTAAGGCTCACGTCCAGCTTGATAAGGGCCTGTTTGGCAAACAATTGATTGTATTAACTGTTAGTTGATTCTATCAGTTGTTAGCTGATAGCTGATTTAACTAGCGGATTGCATTAGCTATTTGTTAGAGATGTTTGGTAAAATTAGCTGTTTAATATTAACTGTTTATGTGTAAAATGACTTATAAGGATATGACTTATGAAAATATAACTAAAAAAATTATAATGAAAACTAATTTAACTTCTCCCTGCAAAATTGATTTTTAATCTTTCTTATTTTAATTAATTAATTAATATATGATTTTTTATTTTATTAATAATTAATATGATAACAAAATAAAATATATTAATAATTAATAATGAATATGATAATAAAATTAAATTTTATTTAGTTTTTATTTATTACATAATAATACTAATATATAAGATGATCATTTACTCATATTTTATAAACAATTGTTAATTAGTTTTTATTAATAAATAAAATTTATATTTCTACAATTTATCATAAATAATTTTTTTACATTATATAATATTTTTTATAATTAATAAATATTGTTTTACTATACTTTATTAATAATTAATAATATATGATTAGTTTTATATAATAATAATTAAATCTTTCGTTAACCTTTTATTTATTATGTGGAAATATTAACAAATAGTATGTTTATTTTTTATTTTTATTTATAATTCATATTTTGTAATAATAAATAATTAATTTGATTTAATAATTTTTATTATTAATATTAGTTACTCTATAATGGTAAAGTAGTGTCTTCTTGCCAAAATAGTTAAGGGAAAAAAGCAGAGACTCTTCTTTATTCAAACCTAAACACTGCACAGCCTCTCCTTGCCAAAATAATCGATCCCACCTTTGCCTTTACTTAGCAAACCCAAACACTGCACAGGCTTAAATATCATTTTATCTCTTCCCCTCGGTCTTCCTTTCTCTGTTAAAAACATCTAATATTCTCCTACCAGACCAGTTCGCGATCATATCTGTCGTCTTTATTTCTCTAGTTAGTAACAAGAAATGGAGCTGTCGCCTGTCGAACATCTCTCATCTTCTAAAACAAAGGGTTTTGGTTTCGGAAGCGTTTTCATCTTCGGCGGTTTGTAGTTAATCAGCTAACAAAAAAGCTGTTAACCAAACAATTTTTTTAGTTGGTTGAAAAGTCAACCAGCTAAAAATCACCAATCAGCTAAAAAAAGAGCTGATTGGATTGTAACCAAACCGGGCCAAGATTTAATCGATTAGAAGTAGGAGATTTACACAAAATTCAAGAAATGAATAATAATCTTGAAATTCTTTCTTAAAAAGATTTTATCCTAAATGTTTAATATTAAGATAATTAAAGTCAAATCTTTAACTTTGATTCTAGATACCAGCCAAACATAAAGTAGATAATCTTAGGGCCTTTTCGTTTTTTGGTTTTTTTGGTTTTTTTGTTGTTGTGATTTTTGTAAATTAAGAATCAACCACGTTTATAATGTGCTCGGTTAAACTTGTTTGTATATTTCGTTTTTAAAAATAAACAAATGACAACTATTTTACGAAAACGTAAAAATAACATTTTTGTGATTTCTGAAAACAAGTTTTTATCTATTTTTGAAACTTTTTTTTACAGAAACAAATCATATTCATATTTGTTTCTCTCCTCTACGCTAATTTCGTCTTCTACGTCTTTACCGGTGTTGCAATTTCTCTAGGTTTATTTTCATATATGTTGGTTGTTGCGATTTCTCTTGTTTATCTTGTCCATAACATCAAATCCATCATACTTCTTGCGACCATCAATAGTACTTTCTTGTTTCCTCTTTGTGTTACTTTGAGCTGAATATATTGTTGATGAGTAGTAGGGTCAGTCACATTAGCTGGGTTGGTAGTAGATGATGCATGGAATTTAGGCTTGTCTTTCTTGTTACCTGTCGCTGTTTATCTTTATTTCAATATCAATTTGTTGTTTTATCATTTTGGAGATTGTGTCCATCTTCTATCTCTTATAGAGAGTAAATAAGAAGTTTCTAATTTATTATGTCATTAAGTTCTCAATCAGCATTCTGACCTCTAATTTACAGTGAAACACGATGGTGTAAGACTATTGTAGCAAATTGAAGTCAATTTTTTCTATCAATTTTGTGTTGTGTTGAAAAATTTTCCATATGTACCATCTCAATTATATTATAAGCCTTTTGACCCTTTGCTCATGAATCCTGTTGAAGTGACCTATTACCTGAAGCTAAAACTGTGATGAAGGAATCTGTAAATAATTTACTGTAATGGTTTTGCTACCATGTTTTCACATATAGTGAATTCTAATTTGTGTAGAAGTTTGGATACCAAATTTCAATAAACTAGATAATGATGTGAGGTTTAGTAGGCTATTCGACGTTGTCTTTCGGTAATGGCATCATAAGAAGTTTGATTTCTAGTGCCTCAAATGTCAAATGTCAAAAGTGGTATCCAATGCCCTACTCTTCATATTCTTCGTATTTATAATCCATATTTATAATAGTATAACAATAAAGTAATTATAATATTTTTAAGAAATTGTTACGGTTGTCACATGTTTATTTTGAACCATATTTAGCATTTAATACTTTGTATAAATTGTTGTGATTGATGGAAGGCTTGAACAATATGAACGATTCAAATGATTGTATGGAAATAAATGAAAAAATGGGGGTATGGAATGATACTATAGAGATGTATTTAATCTCCTTGATGATTGAAGAAGTGAAGAAGGGAAATCGAACAACTACTGCCTTTTCCAAATCTGGTTGGAAGAATATTAAAGCAGGGCTTCAAACAAAATTCAATAAGGAGTATACTGATATTTAATTGAAGAACAAGTATAATGGATTAAGGACTAGATTGAAGAATTTCAAGAACTTACTTAAAGAAATAGGAATCGGTTACAACTCTTTTACTGGTGAAGTTAATGTTACAAATGAATGTTGGGAAAATCTATTTAAGGTAAAATATGTCTTTTGTTTTGTTAATATATCATATTATATAATATTCATTCTCATATTTCTTTTTCATCATTATAAGTGCACAAATGGCTCACATATTCAAGAAGAAAGGATGTAAGTAATTTTTAGACTTGTGTCATATTTTTGGAGATACTACTGCAACTAGTGTGCATGCATATCCATCAACTAAATCTATATCGAACAGTACAGAAGAGGAACATGGAAATGATGTTGATGAAGATTACTCGTATAATGAAAAAGAAGATCAAGATAAAAGTTCTCCATCTAAGAGAAAGAAATCTCCTAAGAACAAGAAGGCAAAGAAGACATATTCTAACATTGTAGAAGAAGCCTTACTTATACTTCATGAACAATAAAAAAAGGAAGAATGATTTACTTGAGAAAAAATTGAGTGAAACATCATCCACTGTAGAGAATAGATCTCAAGAGTCTAATATAATAATGGAATGTTTGAATTCTTTAGATGAATTGGGTGTTGATGGTGTGCAATATGGAAAAACTGTGAAGGCTTTACATAATTCTCCATTTTATAGGGATATTTTTATGAAGATGAGAGAAACAAGGAAGCTGGATTGGATTATGTCGCTTTAGTTATATTTTCATGTTATTACATATCGAATTCTTATTGATTTGACACTTTTATATTAAGCACTATTCCATATTTTGAACATTTTAAGTTTATGCTTTATATGAATATTTGACTTAATGTTAAGTCTACATTTTGTATGAATAATTTTTTTCTATATTTGATTAAATTTACTTGATTAAATGTTTTATTAATTATTTAATGTTGGCATTGTAGATGTGTAACACTCCACTCCCGCAGGACCCGAACCCGACATCGTGGGTGATATCTGAATTCATGCCCCGCGAAGGTGGCGTGCTAGCGCACTGAAATAGTCAAACTCAGTACAGATTTTTTTTAATACATTCAAACACATGCGGAAGTCAATAATCAATTTCGGCCCACTTTATTCGTAAACTTTTTCAGTCATGCACTACAATCAACAAAATTTTAAATCGCCATTTGGGCCCTTTACAAAAACAAAACATTTTAATCATAACGTCTTTACAGTACAACGTCATTTATATAAACATTGTACAATACTTTCAGAATAAATAATTTTCATAAATTATACAATTCAATACGAAAAAGAAAAAGTACAATGCAGACGCGAACTGATCCCTACCTCTATCCCTTACTTGCATGTAGTAGGTATACTCCCGTTTATCAAGCAGGGTACTCTTCAAAGCCTGAAAAATAATTGCAAATTTTGAGTGAGTTTTGCGAACTTAATGAGTGACCATCATCGATGGCTCACCCAGTCACATAACATATAATTCACATTCACATCATTTCACATTTCACATTCAATACAATTTAATCACTCATATAATACAGATGCAATGCACATGAGACCCACTTTTCATTTGTTACTTTTTTGTGACCGAGTGCCTAAACTGTCCCATGTAGGGCTCATTGATAACTGTCCCTTATCTATTTGGGGTATACAGGGCTTACTAAACGTTGAGCCTGATGCTCTGAATCACTATTTGAGCTCGAGGCTCTTTTCACACTTTGAGCTTTAAGCTCTAATCGGTGGCTACTTTGGTCACAACTCTCATTATATTTCATGCATTCATGAAATGGAATGCCTTAATCACATTTGCATATACTCATACAATCACATTCACATATCATCGGACCTTAGTCCGGCATTAAACATTAAGTTGAAAATCACATTTTCATTCATATGCAAATACCCATCCAGAACACTTTTATCATGTAACAATCAAAATATGTACACTTATTTCATCCCATTCACATACAAGTAGCACTTCAACATCCCAAGAAAATATTACAATCATCGGACCTTCTGTCCGGAATTTAATACGGTCAATCACATTCATATATTCAATCAATACAAATTCAAAACAGAACAAACAATGGATGAGACCGTCTAAGTCTACTCACAGTATGCTCCAGATTAGCATTTGCTTCCAAATTCTGGGAATGCCTAAATGTGCACATTTAACCTGCACAACCCATTTATGCAAGATACCCATACATCACAATCTGTACAATTATAAGTGTTTAATAATGCACATGTATGTAATGAAATATGTATCATGCATGTTCACGACAATCCCGGGTATCTTACCATCAATTTCATCACAAAATCATTCTCATATCAAAACTCATCTAAGTATAATTTCTACTTAGGTTTAGGTTTATGCCTCACTAAGACCATTAATACCTCTATTCCTTTCTCATTCACTCACTTTATATTTTTTTCCAAGTCACACTTTCAAGTCTACTGTTCACATCCAATTGGAAAGCATAACTGATGTAATTTGGTTATACTCTTTTCTAGAAAAGTGTTCCTCTATGTCTTATGTTTCTGTTGACACCAAAATCACTCAATTCGGTTCAGTACTTTGGAAGATATACCTCAATCATTTTCAGACTGCTCTTATCCAAAAACAGTTCACTATGTACAACATCCATTCAAAAATTGAACATATTAGAGACTGAATCATAATTTGACTCTTTCATATGAATTGTAGCCCTATTTCTCTAGTTTACTCCGAAACAAAAATCATCTCATTTAAACTTCTATATATCTAGATATAATCAAAACACTGAAGTATGCTTAGTAAAAATAATCCCAATTACACTATTCCAACAGATTCCCACACTTTCATTTGATCAATATTTTTCAATTCAACACCAATTACTACAAATTTTCATGGAAAGAAATAAAAATGTGTTATTAATCTATTGCTTCAAGAATCAAGTCATTTGGAGCTCTAGAGAAGAAGTTATGATGAAAAGAAGCAACCATGCTTATGTCCTCACTCCTAATGAACCTATGTTGGCGCGATTGACATAACTTTCACAAAAGATGTTGGATTGATCTTTTTTTTAGACAGTTTGAAAGAGGACTTCGATATCTACAGCTTTCATGAAGAACTCAAAATGAGATTTTTCCTTTAAAAGGTCCAAAATCACAATTTACTGTAGCTGTCCCTAGAATGTTCGTTTAACTGACATTGTCGAGCTTGGGGGCGCTTTTTCACCCGAGAAAGTCCGTTTAACGGACATGCACTGGTCTGGGGTGTTTTTACACTCAAGAAGGTCTGTTTAACGGACTTAAAGTCTGTCTAACTGATATTGGTGACCCAAAACTCCTTCTAAAGCCTCTCCAAAGATTCCTATATCCATTCTAACATCATATGCACCCATAATCTTCTCAAATTTACCCTTTTTAGCACAAAACCACTTCATATTAATTCAAACACCAACTTTGTTTCATTAAAACTTCTAATCTCTACTCAAATGATTCATCACATTCAACTACATCTCATCATTCAAACTTTCTATTCTTTTTCCATAACATATCTTATTCCTAAGTATCAAACACTTCATATTCAAAATTCATCATTTCAAGTTGAAGACTACTTCATGTATACTTCAAGCTTATCTCAATATCATCCATACCCAATTCATATTCCCTATTTGTTCATAAACACCTAAATAGAACATAAACATATACATTCATCCAAAAATTTTGGTACATCCAGTTCTCATTTTCACATCAAAATTTGAAACTCTTAAAAGCAGAATTGAAATTCAATGCCTTCATAAAAAAGGTAGCCATATGTCTCTATTTTAATCCAAATCAAGAATCAACTCATTTGGATAACTACAGAACAATTTATGGCTAAAACACAGAACCATATCAATGGAAATTTTTCTGCTAACATTTTTCAGATTTTCGAACTTTCAACATTTTACATCTACCTCATCTTATACCTAGATTTTCTCTTCTATTTCATTTCCTTATCATTTTCTACACAATTCATCTCAATACATCAATCACAAACAAATCATGATCTATAATGATCATTAACCAAAACAGACCATATATATACTTACCTATTAATAACCAATTTTCTACACTCATCTAAAACCCACTTTGATGATCATTCAACCTCAAAACATCCCTATAAATCATTACTCATCAAGCATATATAAGTAAGAAATTTACACACTCTCACCATTCACAACACCCATATACCCAAAACACCATTTCATGGAATTAACCTCTAAATATCATCACAATTGCTTCATTTAACCAAAACCCATGATATTTGACAAGATACTTACTTGATTTAGCTCCCAAATCTTCATAATCTCACTCAACCCTAGCTCCCAAGCATCATACGATCCTCATCTTCTTGAGGTGGTAAGGATGGGTTTTCTTATGACAATGAAGAAGATGATATGATGGAAGTAACAAGTGAAAGATGGAAGCATGAAGTAACTTAATGGAGGATTGGGTGAGTCAAGCTTCATAAAGGAGAAGAACAATGGAGAAGAAATGAAGAAAATGAAGAAATGTTGTTTATGTCGTTAGTCAAGAAGTGAAAGATCAAAAAATTATGGTATTTCCCTCAACAATTTCGTGACTTACATGTGGTGTGGCAAGTGACATATTGCCACATGTCACTTCCTCATGGTTCCATTTGGTCCACTTTAATAACTAGTCCATTTTGTCTCCAATTTCTACTCCAATTGTCTCTCAATTTTCAATGACTTAAGTCATGAAGTCCTAAAGTCATTTATAAAAATTTCATTACCATTTGATAGTAAATTCTACCACCATTTATCATTTATCTAGCCACTTGATATTTTTCCTAATTCAAAAATTACCCCAAATTTTCTAAAGATTTTCCTTAAATTCTCCAAATATTTTAATCAACAATAACACTCTCCAAATCAATTTTCAATGCAAAAAAACCACAATTCTAAAAAACAATCACATTTATAACCAATTATACCCGGAATGTCAATGTACGATTACTTTCATGTGCAAATTTTTTTCACTATTCATGTGTACGTGCATGACATATTATGCATGAGCATGAGACGTGTTTCCTAATTTCTCAGTAATCTCTCACATTTACTATTTTATCATTAACATTGGTAACGGGATGTTACAAGATACATAAATTTCTTATCAGATTTCTTATTAGATTCTGATGATGAACGGAAGAAGCTAATCATTATTTCTGTAGCTGGGGGAGAGAACAAATATTTTCATTTACAAAAGCAACCATGTAGAACTTTTGCTCTACCAGGTCATGATTGGATATTAGAACTTTTGAATGGGAGTACTACAAGGATTTATGAAAATTTAAGAATGAGAAAGATAATCTTCTTGAGCTTATGTGATGAGATGAAGAGTTTAGGAGGCTTAAAGGAAATAAGTTATTTGATTGTGGAGGAATAAGTAGCAATTTTTTTGATGACTATAGAGCATAGTGAGACAAGTAGAGTCCATGCAGAAGACTTTTAACATTCGACCTGGACAATTTTGAAGTACTTTTGTAAAGTCTTATATGCAATTAGTCGTCTTGCAAAAAGAGTCATTACTCCACCATCTTTTACTAATACACCTTGTTAGACCCTGAAATTTATTTTTATGTTTTATTTGTTTAATTATTTATTTATGATTTTTTGTTTATTTTATTTTCTTAGAATTGAGTTTATTAATTTAGTGAGTATAAGTAGCAATTAGAAATTAGAATTTTTGGATAGAAAGATTAGAATTTAGTTAGAATTAATATGGTGTTTAAGAGAATTAAGGAGTTAGCAGATGAAATAAAAGAAGGAAGGGCAAATTTGGAAAGACAAAACAAGTGAGGGGTATAATTGTAAAGACAAGAATAAAAATGTGTCTTGAATAAGAAAGAAGAGAAGAAGAAATCGTGAGAAGAAAAGAAGAGAAGAAGAAAACATAGAGAAGAAAGAAAAAAGAGAAGAGAATCGTGAGAAAAGCTAGGGAAGAAGAAAGAAAACATAGGGGGAAGAAGAAGGAAGAAGATTTGTCAAGGTAAGCTTAATTTTATTCTTGCTTTGTTAGAGAAGGAGTTAGGAAGAGAATGGGATTTTGTGTTGAGATGAAGGTTTTGTATTGAAAGAAGATAATTTAAGAGACCCATTTGATTTTTTAGGGTTTCTAAACTAGGTTTTGGGTTTTCTAACCTAGATGAACTATGGGTAGCTTGAATCTAAGCTCAAACTATTATTATGTTTGATTCTTTAGAGCTTATTGATTTTATTGAATGTTGGATTGAATGAATCTTAGTTTGTTTTAGGAAACCAAGAAAATCCTATCCAAGAGCAAGAGGAAAGGCAAGCTTGATTTGGATTTTGCAAGCCAATTAGGTGGGTAATATATTTATGGTTATTGTGTAATTGGGCAAAATTGCTTACTTGTGTGTGTGTATGCCTAATCATTTGAATTCGAACTGTTGTGAATGTGAAAATGCATTGTGATTATGATCATGTTATGCCTTGAAAAATGTCATGGCATTTTGTATAAATAGAAAGAGGAAAAAGCATGAAAATATGAAAATGTACGGAAATGAATTGAGCATCAAAATTTGTTTGTTTTTGGGCAAGAGAGAAATTGTTTCGTTAGTCACATGCATGTTAACCTATAGCCTTCTCCTGGCTGCCCGCTTGTGGCATATGAGGTCCGAAGAATTGACTCATTTTGTTCTTGGTGTAAACTTTGGTTTCTCCATTTTGTTCCATGGAACTATCGAGCCATTTGTTGTGCATTGCATCTTTGAATTGTCACGTATGATGCATTTGAGTGATTATGTTTTGATAATGAATTCTACATGATATGTGTTATATGATAACTTCTTTAACTTTGGGTTTTGAGCTACAATTGTGGATGATGGAATGGTTAGAGTAAAATGAGATATAGATGTTTACATATCGATATGTATGCATATATATATATGGTTGATTGTGTGGCTCGTTGCTAATGGCTATAAATATATTAGCCATTGAGCTTTGTAGCTCAACCTATTATTTTCCTCCTCAGGTACGGAACGAGAAGCTTAGCAATCCTTGCAAGGCAATTGGACAAACTCCGAGATAGCTACATTTAGTTATTAAGTTAGTTTGATAACTTTTGAGTAGCTTTAGTAGCATATCAAACATGAGCATCCAATGTATTTGTACTTTGTGTTAAGTCTTTGATGTAGATGTTGATATGCAACTAAAGCTTTGTAAACTCTTATCTTTTAACGTTAATGAAATATGATTGTGTTTTGCTCATGACCTTCCAAGTTGTACATTGCATTCTTTCAAGTCTTTCATAAGGGTAAAATTTGTGTTCTGAATTCAGGAAAAATGTTAGCCCCGAATTTTATTTTATGTTAATTAAGCATGATTAGCTTAATTCAAGCATGATTAGTATTAATTAAGTTGATACTAATTACGATAGCA
>JAOSBP010186970.1:0-14021 GCA_027563825.1 Erythroxylum mucronatum
CTAAATCAAGACTAAATATGCATTTAATCAAGCAAAAATCAATACCACAAAAATTATCTCAATCCAATATCAATCTTAACCTTAACCGAAAATAAAAATTTAACCACACATATTTATCAATGAAACATAAATTATGGTCATCATATATGTTTGCATTAATTAAATCACACAATTAAAATAAATAAGGAAATAAAATAAAACAAATTAAGAACAAAACCCCCTTTATGATGCAATGTTGGTGGAGAAGTGGGGCTGTGCGTGGACGATGAGTAGCTCCTTCCAATAGCTAATGTTTAATTCCTTCCTATCATGCACCACCTGCTTTTCTTTGTTAATATCACCAGCTCACTCTTTTTGTCCTTAAACCAGCAACTTGCTTCATTGTGTCTCCACCAACGTCATC
Source organism: Erythroxylum mucronatum (assembly GCA_027563825.1). Classification (NCBI taxonomy): domain Eukaryota; kingdom Viridiplantae; phylum Streptophyta; class Magnoliopsida; order Malpighiales; family Erythroxylaceae; genus Erythroxylum; species Erythroxylum mucronatum. The sequence goes on from JAOSBP010186970.1 coordinate 404, forward strand.
CAGCTGTCACTTTCTTATCCAACAACAAGCACCAACGTCCCTTCTTAATTTCCACCAGCCAACTTCCACTTTCTTTGGCTAACATGAATGATTGTCTCACCTAACTAACATTTCTTCTTGTCTTCAGCAGCTACTTGCGATTTTCAGCCACAAAATCATTTATGTTGTTCAGCTGCCAACTTCATTCACGCACCAACTGCTTGACTTCAACGTGAATGGAGAATGTTGACGTAGCTGCTTCAACGTCTCACCACCGTCAGCTCACATTAAAACTCCAATTGCTTGCTTTTCCTTTGGTTCCCACCAGCTTACATCCACGTTCTCTAGCCTCCCCACGCAGCTTCTATTTTTTTCTTGAGTAAACCACCAGCTTGCTTTAACTTGCTCAATGTTTGCTGCTTCTCCCACAAGCCAATTCGTTCTTCAACTCACTTGGTTTCAGCTCTCCACACTCTTTTCACTTTGACGCACACACACAGCTACACATGTATATTGTCTAAAACCACCAGCTGTCACAACGTCCTCATGCTACCACCAACTGCTTCTTTATCTCCATCAACGTGGCTTCCTCTCGTGTGTGTGAGAGTCTTCAACTAAAGTGAGTTCCATGTAGCTTCATGCCACCTCCTGCTTGCGATTTATCTCACCTAGCTGCCAACATGTTCAAGCAACCAGCTGTCTTCACTCTTCACTGTTATTATTTTCTTCTTTTTCCAACCATAACGCCACTAGCTAGCTATCTTCGATTGTGTGTATATATTGTTGAGAGAGGGCTGTCCGTAAGTGTATATGAGTGGCTGTGTGTGAGTGATGAGTGTATGGGTCTTGCTTTTGTGGATGTGTGGAAGTATTGTCAGTGTATGTTCGGTGCTTCCTTGCTTTCTCTCCCCAGCTAATGTATTTTTTTAATCTCCACCATGCTGCCTACGCAAATTCCTTTAACTCTCCAGCTATCTTTGTTTTGTCTTCACCAACCAGCTAGCAACGTGTATGTCTCAATCTTGTCTCCACTTTGCTATTTTTTATTTCCTCCACTGGCTATATCCCACTTAGTGATGTGACATTAGGCTCCCACAAATGTCTCTTTCGTTGGTCTTTAACTACCAGCTGTCCTTTGTCTTCACAAAGCCACCTTGCACGTTACTTTTCCAGCTATAGCTGTCCACCCACTTGATTCACGCACTACTTCATTTTAACGTTGCCAACACTCTTTTTTTTTTAATGTCTTCATGTCTAGCTCAAATGTTCTCCAGCCAACGTCCTTAATCTGTGAACTGCTCACGTTCTATATGCTGCTCCAACTTCATGCACCAGCTTTTCCAACTTCACGCACTCTCCAAAGCCACAATTTGCCTAAAATTAAAACAAAAGAACGTTTAATTAATGGAATTTAAATATTAAATGGACAATAATTAGCAAATTATTAATCAAAAATTAATACAAAAATGTCCATTAACACCATACTCTTTCCAAAATAGGCAACAATCGTACTTACATGCATGTATCGACACATAACCCAAGCCTAGGCTCTGTAGAAATTGATTTGCTTCATAATAGGACTTTGGCAAAGATTTACAATTAGGTAATACATGCTTAAGCAGAGTAAGTAACATGTCAAATGACTTATTTCTCCACTTGTTGTAAACTTTCAAATTAAGTAACTTTATTAAAAATGATAACTTTGAAAAGTTTGTACATCCCAGGTACAACTCTTCAGTTTCTTTACTCAACAATTCATGAAAGGTACCCATAATAGAATCTCTGACACCTGTAGGAAGACTCCTTCCATCTTGATTAATTGGACAATCATTTAAGAAAGTACCCACATCATTAAGCAAATCTTGCATTCCATCATCCTCCTCATCACCATCACCTTCATTAATATCATTGCCCGTCCCATCTATGTCTACATTTGCAGGATCAAGCCTTTCTTCCCTATAGATAAATCTATATTCTGGCAGTTCACCATGTAAAACCCAGCAGATGTATGATTGGTCTATGCCGAATTGCATTAAATGTTCAAAAACATTCCTCTGAGACCTCATATAACAATTCATGCAATGTGCACAAAGGCATGAAATGTCACACTCTTTGCCCTTTTTTCTAGCTACAAAATTTATAAAAATTCTCACTCCATCAATGTATTCACGGGAAACCCTAACATTGTTCATCCAACTCTTATCCATGGAGCAAGAAATACCTATTAATTCAATATGAATTAGAACATTATGTTATGTTAGTAAGTGAAAGAGGTTAAGACAAATTTCTTAGGAGCACAGAGGTAAACCCAAAAGAGAGGGTGTTAGCTATTTGAGTAACATAACATAATGCATTGGATGTTGCAGCCACAAAAGAAAAGGAATTGTAAAAATTGAAAAATTATAAGGAAAAGGAGAAGGGGATTCAAGTTCAAAGGTTAAACTAGGTGAACAGTACAACAACAATACCTTAACCTATCATTAAATCCTATATGCCACCTACTTAATACCCTTAGAGGTTAAAAAAGAAGGATGAGGATAACTTCAAGAAATTTGTAGATAGTTTCAAAAGTTACACATCAACTTCCCGTTTACAAAAGTAGTAGGTAAATATTATCCTATGCAAAGTTTAAAGGAAATCATCTAAAAATAAAAATAAACTTGAGGAGTATAGTACTATACCTTTAACTAAGGAGTGTAGTGTCATATTGCAAAATAAACTACCATTAAATTTAAATAATTTAGGCAACTTTATAATTCCATACCATTTTAGTTCTTCTAATATTCATAATTTCTTATGTGATTTAGGTGTAAGTATTACTTTTATGTCTTTTTAAGAAGCTTATAATATGAACATAGTAGCAACATGACACTGTGCTATTGGTTATGTTTTCCAATGCCCCATTCTATTTCTACTGAAAATCTATAATCCAAGGAATATTGCACCTACATACATCTATATTTAGGTTATATTCACATTATGTAATTATAGAACCAAACATGTTTGCACATATTTGTAAAACAAGTATCACAGTTTGCTAGTAATCAAATTTTGCACTATCAAACAATCTTCAGCAAGAATGAGAATCGTGGAATGTCTTAATTTAAAATACATTTGTATCTTATGTAAGGCTTGCATATATTCTTCATCCATATTCTTACACACTATATTAACTTGTGGCCTTTCATTCTTTATACAAACATAGTTAAATCCCATCTTAACAATCATGTTCTTCAAAGCCTTTCATAAAATAATCAAGGGGAGAAGGAATAAGGCCAAGATATTATGCTTCAAAGCACTAAATTGTACAGTGGTAAAGGATTAGGAGAATATGAAATTAATGGCTTAAGGTTACTTTGCAAACCTATTTGGAAGAAGTTGCAAAGATAAATCAGTTCCCCAAAATGTCCAAGCATCCTTAAGAGGCACAATCTCCACTAAGCAAGCTTTGGAACTTACCAGGAAAGCTACTCCAAAGGAGATTAGATCTTCTATTTTCTTATTTAAACATAACAAAGCACTAGGATTAGATGAATTTAGTGCTAAATTCCTTCAGTCCACTTGGATCCTTGTTGAATCTCTATTCATCAATACTGTCTAAGAGTTTTTTGATGTCAAATGTCTTTTTATGAACTAAACAAAACATTTGTCAGCTTAATTCCTAAGGCTCCTAATCTAGAAAATATTAAGGAATGCAGGCCAATTTCACGTTGCATTGTCATTTAATAACTTATCTTCAAGATAATAGCTAAAAGGGTAAAAAAAACTCTCAAAAGTTTCATAAATGTTTATTAGGGAGCATATGTTAAAGGTAGGAATATAAGAGACAATGTTTGCATAGCTCAGGAGTTTTCTATGGGACACTCTAGCAACAAATCCATTAAGAGTTATGTAATGGAAATTAACTTCATTAAGGCTTTTCATACAATTAGTTAGGAATTCATATTGGATGCTTTCCAAGCTTTTGGTTATTTTAGAATGGATTACTAAATGCCTAACTACTATGACCTTTATAGTGATTATAAATGGTGAGCCACCTGATTTATTCAAAGCAAATAGGGGATAAGGTAAGGGGAACCTTTGTCCCTCTTTCTCTTTACTATTGACATGAAAATATTGAACAAAATCACCACCCTTTATCAACAAGAATTTGAGTTTTAAGTACCACAATAGATGTTAGGAGCTCCAAATCTCAAAACTTGCTTTTGCTAATGATTTACTAATACTATAAGTTGTAGATAATGAGTCATTTGACATATTGAAGAGATCTTTAATATCATTCACAGAAATATTAGGTCTAAAATATAACCTTGACAAGAGCTCTATTTACTTATCTTGTAATTAAAAATTTTGATACATGAAACTGGAAGCCTGAACTTGGAATCAATTCATTCAAGTACCTAGGTGTTTGCATCTCCTCAATTAAAATCTTTACTAAGGGTTGCAAACTTATAATAAGTTATATCGAGAGAAGAATCAATTCCTGAAGTAAAAACTGGCTTTCCTATGGAGATTTAATTTAGCTAGCAATCACTGTACTTAACAACTTAAGCACCTACTTGTTTTCCCACATGTTTTATGCGAGTTGCTCAAACAATGTCAATCATATTCAGAAAACTACTGAACGACTTTCATCGAACACTTCAAAGGCAGAATGTTTAATGACTTACCTCCACCATGCAAATCCAAATTAACTACTGTAACACAACGCAAATCCAAATGGACCACATATAATCAAAACAAACGCAATAACACTCTCAAAACTAGATTAAATCGTCAAACACAACTTACCTCCACCAATGGTAGGCAGCAGCACTCCAAAAAGACAAAATAATGGTAGATATCAGCACTTCGACAACCCACACAAATGTCAGCAATGAGAACACAAATCAATGGTCGAAGGTGGCTCGAGAGAGAGGGAAAACACGACAGCAGCAGGCGGGATTGACAAAAAATGACTCACCTCCACATTTTTTTTGACACCAAAGTTGAGACGACGTCGCTTCTTGGGATGGAGGGGAGACGACGTCGGTTGGAGGAGGAAAAACTTCCACGGAACTAGAACAACATAACTACTTACCCTTATGTGACATCATTTTCTTTTGGTTGGGGGGGAATGATGTCGATTGGGGAAGGGGGTTTGGTAGTTAAAAGCAAAACGACGTCGTTTGGCCTTTAAACTAAACGACGTTGTTTTGCTCTGCTAGGAACTCAAAACAACTGGTAAGCCTTCCATGATGTTTTCTCTATAAAAATGTCAAGGCTTCTTTTTTTGATGTTTTCCTGCTAAAACGACAAAAAATGTCTAACAAATTCACGACGTTATTATAAAACGTCGCAAAAAATCAGTAGTTTTCGTGACATTTTTAAAAATGTCACGAAAACTCCGGGCAAACGTCACGAAATGCATTGAATTGTTGTAGTGTTAGGATAGATGAAAAACTTAAGTTTAACTGGTAAATTTGTATCTTCTCAAGCCCAATGTTTTGAATTTGATTTTTACTTTAAGGATAATAAATAGAAAGGTGATTATTATAGGTTTTTAATGGTGAAATATAAAATAAAACTAAATTAGATAATAGTCAAGGAAATAAATTATAAGACAAATAATCAAAAGAGAATTTAATCAAATATCTATATTTAGACAAATACTTCTCTTAGTAGCTCTTTTGACTTTATGATTTAATTAATTTAGATTGAATATATTCTCTAGACTAGTAGAAATTCCTAAACACTAAAATTGCACTCTCTCAAACTATATACACCTACTCTCTATCTGGTGAACTAATATACCCCTTTGAATGCATTAAACTCTATGAAATTGCATAAAAAGTTTCATCTTCTCTTCATCGTCTCCCTTATTGATGGAAATCTCTTTAGTTAGCCTCTATCTTCATCTCCTCTATTAAAGTGAGGGGTAAAGATACATATATACATATATATATGTATGTATGTATATATGTATGTATACATGTATGTATATATATATATGTATAAATGTATGTATGTATGTATATAGTTAATGTTCCGATAACTAATGAGACAAGACATCATGGTGTGTGGGACCTTTCTTTGTTTTTTGTTAGATGGGTATGGTATGATACATTATTTATTGTGTTGAGCACTTTCTTAATCTATCATTGTCTTAGAAGTATGTTAAGAACTTTCTTGTTGATTCTTTTTCTCTAACTTTGTTATTGTCCTTATAGCACTATAAGGATTTGCATATATATTATTGGTCCCTGAATTTTTTTCTTTCTTCTTGTTGAGTTAAGCATGATTTAAATTAATTTTGAGGTCTTGATAGATTAATTATATTTGGAGTTAATTAGTACGTAAATGTTAGTAGGATTTTATTGCATGGGTTAATTGAATTAAAGTAGTAAGAGTGTATATGTATAAGGGCATTTTTGGAATATCACTTAAGTTTGAAAGATATAAGGCATAAATGAAAGTGCAAAGTGGACATTGCACACTCATTAAGGGTAGAATTGGAAGATGAAAATGTGGTCTTACATATAAGAGAAGGAAAAACGTGAATTGGTAGAAAAGAAGAGAAAATAACAAAGAGAAGAGAGAAATTGTGGAGAGGAGAGAAAAAGAAGAGAAAATATGCTAGGTTTCAATTTTTCTTAGCCTTCAAGAGAGATTTTGAGGTTGCTCAAGACGAGAAAAAGGTAGAGGAAGAGAAGAGTTTTCATTAGGGCTAAGAAACTCTTCATTTGGTGAAGATCCAAGGTAAGGTCTTACTTATTCTTTTGGATTTTTGAAAGGGTTTTAGCTCAAGGAGCTTAGGAAATGTATGGGTTTAAGCTTTCTAGGATCAATTTTATGCATATATTTCTTTGGGTCCTTAAATTGGAATTCCTATTGAATTGGGAATTTTGTCAATGTTAAGGGAATTAAGAGAGGCAAGAGGAGCAAGAGGAGAGGCATTTTTGAGCAAAGCTTTATGCAAGGAAATCAAGGTGGGTACATGTTTATAATAGAGTAAATAAGCCACTAATGTTTTCTTTAAATCAAGGAAGTTTAATGATTTCAATTGCATCATAAATGTTGCATTTATTGCTTCTTGAATGAATTGAGAAATTTGCTATATGTTTGACATATGAATTGTGTTGATGATTTATGAAAATACTTTGAAAATGATTTTTTTGAAAAGATAACATGTTTATGAAATCATGTTTTCGGAAATGGTTTTCGAAATATCTCAAGTTCATGAAAAACAAGTTTCCAAAATGTGCCATTTGGGCAAATTGTTTTCAATTCATGAATTACATGTTATGTGGGTTTGGTGTAGTCCATTCAAGTATGTCACGTGCACGTTGACCAAGTTAAAGGCTTCTCCCGCCTGCCTACTAGTGGCATAGAGTGGACTCCCCTAAGTTCACGACTACCTAAAACCATTATATGAGATTGCGATAGTACGTTCTGTTCACGACTACACAGGACCCTTATGGGAAATGTGTTAGTAAGTTTTGTTTATAAAACTTCCCTAACCATTCTGATGTGCTTATGATATGTTAACAAGTTTAATGCTTTCATGTTTTGTAGTTTGTGAATTTTGGTTGAGAATTTGAGAACGATATGTTTTATGAATTCAATTAGAACTTTATTAACAAATGAACATTTCAAAGGTTTTGCTTATTTTTCCGTTATAAATGGTTACCCACGAGCTTTTAAGCTCACCCCCTGATCAGCTGCTTGGTTGAGTCTTTAGGTTACTCCCATGGAAACCGAATCAAAAATTTAATTCCAAGGATTGCAATATAGAGTGCAACCTTGGGTCGTCTCACTTGATCGGAACCTAGTGCAAATGATCTAAGCTAGCCTAATTGCCATGAAATGCAAACTAAATTGGTTAAAAGTGGGGTTCTAGATATTTGTTAAAATTAAGAAAATTGAACTAAATGAAAGAAAAATGTATAAAAAGGTAATTTTGGATTTTTGGGAAATGAAAAGTGAAAACTCAAACAGTGATCAAATATGATATAATCCTCTTGAAAATGAGCTTTGACTATCATGGTTCAAAACAAATCTTGTGGGAGTGAAATTCACTAAGTTTTCGAATGATAAACCTTTAAGAACCCTTTATGTCCAAGGTTTTAATCAATGAACTCCATTTCTTAAAACCTTGTTGAACGCATCTTAGTGTGTGTAATGGACAAGTTAATGCAAGTAGTCAAATTGGATTAAGTATAATCTCAATATCAAACACAACTAGGCAGATACAAGAGGATTAACATAATCACCAAAAAGACATATATGAAACATCATATATGAAAGCTCAATGTTCTATGTCGACCAATCCATAACATATTGTATAGTTCAAAACTTGATTAAACTCTAATCAAGAAAATCCAACTACAAAGCATAAATCCTAACTCAGGAATTCATAACAATGTAGTCAAACACTAATGAACTACTCCCCTTTTGAAGCCCATGAACTCAAGCCATTACTACATCTTCAAGAGGAAATGGTGCCTAGCCAAGCATCACTCTGGGAGCACTCACAACTGCAGACACACTCCTAGCATCCATGGTAGTAGCAACAAATTGATAAGAGCGACAATGAAGCGTGAAAAATGGTTGAAGGATGAAAGTCAAGAGAGTGTATGATGGAGTGTCGGCTCTCTATTCTCAAAAAGTTTTTTTCATAACCTAATTTGGCATGTTTTTAAATGTTGGGTCGCTGGTCGGGTCGGAACAGTAAGAGATTTTTCCAAATATGTTTGGAATTTTCGACATTTCACCACGACGTACTTTTCCCGAAAGGTTTTGTGCATTTTCTGGATCCTTCGCCGCGGCGAAAGAATTAATCTTTACCGCGGCGAACTTTTCCTGAAAGGTCAGCCTAGATTCCTCGCTCTTCATTGTGGCAACAGATGGGCTCACCGCGATGAACTTTTCTCGAAAGGTTTTTTCACCTGTTGACTTCAATTCAGCACATTGACTCCCTTCTCCTTAAGGTTCCTACAATCAAAATAACAATTTGCAGTATCAATTGTTCTTAGAAAAATCAAGGAATGCAATTAATACCAATTGTGATAATTTTTACTATCGAATTGCATAAAATAAAAGTACACACTTAATGATTAAATTAAGCACAGAATCAAGAATTAGGAGTCAAAAAGCATAGTAAAGATCATGAAAGTGTTGCCAATTTTGATAATAAACCTGGGCTCAATCAATGACATATATGTATTTGATGCATTTCATAAAATGCATGTTCAGATAAAGGCGTTGTTACTTGAGTTGCCAGTATGAAGCACTTCCATGTAGAGCCTTGCTCCGTAATTTCTAATTCTGCATGTAGAGCTATGCTCCGTGATTTTATTCTAATTGAGTCTTATGGGCCGGTATTTGTATAAGTTTGTGATAGGCACTCGGTCACAAGAATAAGAACAAATGTGAGTCTTATGCATATAGCATTCATATAAGATTGAAATTCATGAATGTTTTGCAAAGCTGTATTGAATGACTATATGATATGCCATGTTATGTGAATATTTGAATAATAAATGTATGTTTAAAATGACTAATTGTGCGATATATGATGTGTGTATGTGATCCGATGAAATCATCAATGATGATTCACTCATTGAGTTCGCAAAACTCATCAAAAAAATTGTAACGTGGCTTTTCACGTAAGAGACAAGAGACCTAGTGCTTTAGACAGGACTAAAAGGCCCCTTTAGAGAAGTCATAGCTCAAAGGTCGATCAGCTGGGATTTTTGGACAGATTAGTTAGACTTTGAATATTTTCCTCTTTCACATAGCACATTTGTTTTAGATTTTGATGATGTACATGTAAGGAGTGTTGAAGGACACAATGTAGACTTTCAGTTTTTATGCAATGAAATGAGGAAAAAGTTGGATTTAAAATATTGTGGCTTTTCTTATGATGCTTCATAAGCAAATTATGATATCATGCCATGTGAAGTGAATGTAGTGATCAATCATAGCTCACCCTTATTGTAAATAACTTTTATGTTAGTTCATTTAATAGTATTCACAGATTTCTTCCATAAGAAAAAGAAAAGTATACACTACAACAAAACAAGGCATTTTGCCACACAAGAGAAGAGTACAATACTTTGGAAATGCATAAGATAAAATGCACAATTGTCATACCAGATCCACTACTTCTGTGTTGAAATATGTGGTAGCACTCAAATTACTTCAAAACAATTCCCCTACAATCCTTAAGAGGGCCAGTCTTTAGTTCTGCAAAAAGGAAACTATTGATGGATAGACAGATAACAAAATATAGCAATAACGGTATTGCCACTGCATGCAATAATAAACAAGTATAAATATGAACAAATGAAAACGTGGTGTACAATTATATCAGGTATACAAAGTGAAATTCACAAGTTAACAAGCTTCTTGTATTAAACCAATCATTTTTTGGTCAGGTAAGCTTTATTATTATGTATGCAACTTTAGTGACAAATTCAGTTAATTCTAATAATTATATGAATTAGGCTGTATATTACATTGTAATGAACAAAACGCCTTATCTATATATAAAAAGTGAGATGAAAACATTAGAATAAGGTTTTATATATGCATATTAATAAAAGTGGAACTCTATTACTCAAGTGAGTCCTGAAAAGCACATCCTACTACTCTTTCGTTCATCTCCATAATTCAAATCTCTATCACCAGCTTAGCACTAGATTAATATTTTCACTGTAGATTTGAATTATCAGTATATATTGTGATTATGTCTATAAAGCTAGATCTTAATATCAGCTTAATTTTCTAGCAAAGCGAGCACACAACATCATGTTTTCTAACACACAAACCTAAAATCTACCAAGAAATTTTCAAGAATGAGATGTGAAGATCAACTTTGAAAGCCTTAGTGTTGGTTAATTATCCCTTTTGTCTAAATCTAAAATTGTAATAGCCTTAGTGTTGGAGTGTCTCTATAAAGACATCCTTGAGCCAAACTAATGTAAGCTCTCCATACATGGTTTGTCTTGCAAGTTCCCATAAATTCGTTGCACATTCTTTGACACATCTCATATATTCAAACTCATACTTTTTTCCATTAAAACTAATAAAAAAATTGCATCTAGGTATTACAACTAGTTAGCTAAAGTAGAACCAAAGAAGTGAACCACAAGTGTTAGAAAAGTAATCTATTGATATGAAAATTATCATTCGAGGAAGTCATTTCCTTCGTCTTTTCCGTTAATTAGAGTTCAACTTGACAGTGACTTTCTTTCATCCCAAATCTAACTTTGATAACACATTGTGCCTACAAAATAAATTATGCTACATAAATTAATTAGCTAATAGATTAGATTGCCTCCGAAGAAGTGTGATAAAGAAGGGATATGGATGAGAGAAAAGGAGAGTTTGAATGTTGGAGACGGTACAATACCAGAAACCCGACGACCTAACTAAGAATTGATAATATTGTTTGAAGCTAGCTAAAACCCATTAGAAAAGCCATTTCAAACAAGACCCGATAGAGAATCACTTAATTTTTAACAAAATCAAATAACACAGAGAGAGAGGAGATTTGTGGGTATTTTATACCTCAAAATTAAATTACAAGTTTACCTCAAAATTAGAATACCATCACTTTGATGTTAAATACCATGTCTTGATACAAACTATACAAGATTGAATTTTGTATGAAAATTTTGAAAAAAAAATTATAAGCTACCTTAAGACTAAGTAACAAGTGTAAAAGGTGAATTTTCTATTACTAAGTGAAAATAATGGAAAGCTTAAATATCAAGGACATATATTAGAACACATATATGCATTACACTATTAATTACACGATTGTGTATTGAACTATATTCTTGTTATGAAATTTAAAGGAATAAATATTAATTACAAAGATTGACACCTGCATATATAGATGACAGACCCCTATCCTTAAAGGACTAGGCAATCCACCCGGCACCCCACAGTGACCCTCTCGTCGATGTCTAATCTGACTGGAAAGTTCCCATAGAGCTAAGCCTGTTGCACTTTTTTTATCGAAAAGCTTTAACTCAACATTCATAAATATAACAATAGAGTTTTTTTAACCATTTTATTAAAAATTTTGACAAAACAACGACTGTATTTTGCCATTCTCAAAATTTTCAAAATCCCTGTCAAAGTTCAAAACACTTCTATAACCACATCAAAATCCCTAGTACAATTTTTGGACTTCAAGTCCATTCACAAGCAATCTCAACAATTAATTCAATAATCTTTAAAAAAACTAAAACATATTCATGCATTTAACTTTAAAACATTCATATACATGCATTATTTACAAAAATTACATTCTAAAACATATTCATGAATATGTAAATTTTCCCAAAAATATTCACAAGGCAAAAATGCCTATACAGTAGTATGTGATGAAGTTGACTAATCGTGAGGTGGAGTCCCCTGTTGCTGAATCCCCTAAGAATGCACTATGCACCTGGGAGGTTTCATTTTAATAAGTGCTAGATTTTCTATTCAAATCATATTTTACAATTTAAACCTCTCTAAAACAAATTCATCTTAATTCTTATAATTCAATACTAATATGAAACATATATGCTTCCAGAAATCAAGTTTCTCAAATCGCTTTTCAAATAAGTAGTGGCAACATTAAAAATGTCATGAATTTCTTACACGACATAACCTATCATTAACTTCTTTACCATATGGTACCCTTCGGCATAAAGTCACAGAGTTGGTTCTGCATCACTTATCTGCGACTGGTAATCCACTAGTTATAGAGTTGATTCTACATTGCTTACCCGTTCTAGGATAACTGCTATGCATTTGTATTTACGGAGTAGGTTCTACATCGCTTAGCCACAATTGATTAATCACTAGTTACATAACTAGTTCTACATCTCTTACCTGTACCAGGTTAACTGTTATACACTAGTATAATAACATGTATAAAACCTATTGGTATACCATAGGCTAATAACCATATCCTTTTTATCAACCAATAATATCATCTCAATGTAAACTTAAATCATATAAGATTTAACTTTCAAACTTCAATTTATATATTGCTAAAAATATTCACTTGTAATGCATCATTCACATAAAACTTATAATCAATATTCATTTCATGATATAATAGAAATCATTTTCATAAAATTAATTTAAAATACACTAATTGTTTTGCAAACTTATCACCATGAACACTCACGCGTTTGGTGTGTTTCCTTTACCTACATAAAATGCATTTTACTTAGGCATTTATTTACAAATTCGGAAATATGACATTAAAACTATAATTCTGTTTAACTAAATTTGAGATTAGTATTTAATCGCGTAACACATATGTTAATAATATTTCTACTTATTTCCGTAAGCTAACCTATTGGTCTTCATTTCCAAATATAGCTTCAATAGTCAGTTAAATACCATATTTTACCCATTCTAACATATTTTACCCATTCTAACTTCCCAATTTCTTCAAAACACAATCTCACATAATTTAATTCACCATATTACAATCATGCATGATGAGTCATAGTTATGACACATGTCTAGAATCCATACCTCCACTTTTTTCTTAATTTTCACATATCCAGCGTTCCAATTAGGTGTTAAAATCTTCTAGACATTTGTTTCCCTATATCTTTAGTTTCCATATAATAAAAAATCATGC
>JAOSBP010187036.1:0-14015 GCA_027563825.1 Erythroxylum mucronatum
AAATTTTGTAATTTAGAATCATTTTAAGCATAAGCATTCAAATTGTATCGTGTGTATTTCATATTTCATATTTTTGTGTTTTGAAATGAGCCTGTATAAACTCTTTTAGAATTCACTATGAAATATAATTAGATTTTGGCTTGTGACTCTCTAAATTTTAATTGTTCAATGTTCAACTATTGTGGGCACGCCACCATTATGGGTTGACGGGTTCCGTTTTGTCTCTGAATATTTGGGCCCCAAAAACGAGGTTCAACAGCTAGATAGGATGACATGTTAGTAATGATGAGACTCAAATTACTTTTTTACAAAAGTCACATAAATATATTTTGGCTAAAACTCTATTGGGAATTTAGGGTTTCTTTACTTTGAGCTTCAAATTAGAAGGTTTTCACATCATTATGGTTTCTTTTAAATGTTACTAATCATTGACACTTAATTTAAACTTTAGGATCTAAAATGCCTCTCTTTTCATAAGAAATGTTTAAACTTTTTCTTATTTAGTTACAAAAATGGGTATCAAAATTGTTGAAAGCATATTAGGCAAAAAAAACATCTTCAAACTTTTTGAAAATATCTAAAAATGTTATTCTACCATAAATTACCAAAAATTTATCATATTCTAAAAATGGAAATAAAAGTAAGAAAAAAAGAAGCTATTCTTCAATATGCTACCATTTGTTACTTTCATTAGATTTAGCTATAAAAACAAGGGTAAAAAATACCAACATCTTTCATGGTTTCATCAATTATATCAAAACCTCATTTTTTCAAAAATCTCGTAAGAATACATAGTAGTTACATAAAATTTCTCTAAATTTCACTTTAATAAACTTTGTTTGTTAAACATGTTGATGAAATATATATGTGATAATCATATCACTAGAAGTGATAGGGAGTTAGCAAACTACATAAGTGGTAAATGTCAAAAAGATTAATTTATTACATTTATATATCATCACATATATTAAACTATAATAATATATAATATATAATATATAATATAATATTCATAGTTAATAGATCATATTTATTAGTTTAATATAACAATAAATTTAGCATAATAATACTAATATACAAGGTGATAAATTTATCATATTTATTTATAATTATTAATAATTGATAATTAGTTTGATTAACTTTTACCATTAATAAATTTAATATTGAAAATTCTTATTATTTTATTATATTTATATATTGTTTGGAAAGATTATATTTACATATTATTACTTATATAACAAATATAAACAAACATTTAATCAGTAACATTATTTTATTTTATTAATAACTAATAATATATTAATTTATCATACTTTATTTATAGTTAGTGATATATTAATCAATTTAAAATCATAATAGATTAAGTATTCATTAAATTTAAATTATTATCTAATAATACTACTAAATAAGATTATCAATATGTTATATAATTTATAATTATGTAATATTATTTTAATTGTACTGATAATAATATTTATGTAATGATAATATTTATTTTGTTTAACCTATTATTACAAATCAAAATCATCATTTCAATGGTAATATTATCACAACTTTTTGATTTTGTTAAAATTGAGGTTATATTCCATTCATCTTTTAACTTAGGTAGAACTACTAAAGTGCACCTATGGTACAAGGCGTGAGATGGCTCAATGTAGCGAGAGAAGTTCTTAGTTCTCACTACTTTTCTCTACCCTTTAGCTTTTTCATTGTCCCTCTCTACTTTAATCTCTTAAACATCAAACATTCTTCAACCTCAAGCCTCCCCAAATTGCTGAATCCACCCTCTTCCTTTCTCATCCTCATCTTCATTCTCTAATTCTCAAACTTTTTCTTACTACTGCCAGTCTTAGACTTTTATCAGTTTTTTCCTCAGTTGCTCGTTTCAATTCTTGCCTCTTCTTTTTTTTTGTTTTTAGTTACCTCGATTCCCTTCCCCGTTTAAAAAAGCTATTATTTTTTGTTAATAGCTTTACTGCCCCCTGTCTCCTATTATACAGCTTGAAAATCCTTATGTCCTTGGTGATTTTCCAACTTTGCCTTCATCCACCCTTACCCTTACCCAAAACCTAGTGTTCATGCTCCCTCCTCTTCCTCCATTATTGTTCTTTAAGATCAACAGATTTCGTCTCCTAGGAAACTTGGAAATAAGTTGTAGGGGACCAACATGCTTCATCACTCTTTTTTAACCCTCCCAAGGAGCATGATGGCAAGTTTGTTATTTGCCTTAACAGTGAAGTCCTAAAGGAGGGTGCTCACACCTGGGACTCCACCTTAGTGGGTTTTTTCTTTGAGCAAAGACCACCATTTCTAGTAATTCAAAGATGGGCCTACAGATTCTAGAAAAATAGAGGTTTGGTTAAAGTCCTCTTATCAGAAGACAACCTTTTTTGTTTACCTTCTCCTCTAGCTCAATGGCTCATTAAATTTTAGAGGGAAGGTCCCTAACATGTTGCATAATAACCTTTGTTTCTTTAAGTTTGGCATCCAAGTTTGAATCTTGAGGATGTGAAATTTCAAAGCATCCCTTTTTGGATTAACTTTCTCAATATTCCTTTAGAGTATTATACTACTAAGGGACTGCGTTCTTTAGCTAGTTTCATTGGAAAGCCATTTTGTTCGAATGAAAACACTGCTAAAAAGAGAAGAATTAGATATGCTTATATTTGTGTTAGCATTGAAGGTTCTAGGTTTCTATGTAATGAAATGCATATAATATGATTGGTGGGCTTATAATGTGCTCTTTAAAGACAATGTGGCTATTTCCTATCACTAGAAACCTCCCATCAAGTCCCAAAGGAAAGTATGGAAAACTTATAGGTAGAAAATTCAATAGAGGAGACTATAATGAATTACTGGGAGTAGAAGACTTAGTAAGCCCTCATAAAGAGAAAGAAGATGTCAATGGAGAAACCAATAGAGAAATCATCACAAGTACACCTACTGAAATTTCTACTAAAGGTTTAAATTTTACTTCCTGTGTAAATGTTGATAAGGATGGTAATATTGCTACTCTACAAAGAAAATGTGATAGAATCATGATAAAGGAGTATGGGATCACAAGCATTTCTGAATTATAAGATGGAAATGAGCCTTTCAAAATATTCGTTGGCAGAAGGAGGACATAAAGGAGCAAGGGTTCTAGCTTTAAAGGTAAATATAATTAAATGTCTATTTTAATGTGGAATGTAAAAGGATTAAACAGGCCTAAAAGGCAACTTGCTTTTAGGAATTTTCTTTTTAAAGAAAATCTTTTAATAGGACTTTTAAAAACAAAAATAAAATTGGAGAACCTAAAAAGGTTAATGTTTTGGGATCTTAATGGAGTTTGGTTACAAATCACTCTCACCACATGTTGGGTAGGATTATTGTACGTTACAATTCAGCTAGAGTGAAGGTAGATATTTTAGGAGCTACAGATTAAGTATTGAATTTAAAGCTACTTTTCTTGAGGAGCAAGTTGTAATCACCTCTTTTGTTATATATGCTAGTAACTTTGCTTTCCAAAGAAATAAGTTGTGGAATGATCTCAAGAATATGGAAACCTATTGTAAAGGGCCTTATTTAATATATCGTGATTTTAATGCCACATTATACAGAACTAAAGCTCAAGGCAACTGTTGTTTAAGAAATTTCTCAAAATATTTCAAGGAACGTGAAGATCATTTGGGGTTAACAAATTTAAAGGTAGAAAGGTACTACTACACTTGGATCAATAAGCAAGGATCAGATTAGTTCATAAGGAATAAACTGGATAAGGCCTTAGTTAACTCTAGCTAGTTATCTAATTTTCTTAAAAGCATTGCAAACACAATGGATCCTTTGTTATTAAATTATACTCTAATAAAGTTGTTTGAAACTACTAGACATTTCCCTTTCATATTTAACAACTTTCTGACACATTAAAGGGGTTTCTTGGAAGCCTGTAGTAAAGGGATTGAGAAGAATGTCACCAGATCCAAATAGTATTGCTGCTTACAAAAGTTCAATTTTATTGAGGAGTAGCTTCAAATTTTAAATAATTGCAGAGTCTCCAGTACGTAGGATGTTATCGATTATACTAAGATGGAATTAACTAAAATTCAGAATCTTCTAGTTAGTTCTGCAGTTGATGAGAGCATATTGATAAAAGAAAAATCTCTTCTCAATGGCTATCTACAGGATGTCCACAATCACTCTTCTCTAATTAAATAGAAGGCTAAGATTGGTTGGTTTAATGATGGTGATAGATGCACTGGATTTTCTTCAATTCTATGCTAACAAGAAGAAATAAAAGCAAGATCTATTCCATATTATCCAGTAAGGGTACAATTTTGCATGATCAAGATTCAATTTGCCACTAAGCTTTCTAATTGTATTCCATGCTTCTAATAACTTCTAATCCCTCTAAGTCCTCAGTCTCTTTCTTAAGCAGTTTTATCTCCAAAAATATCTTTGAAGCGATAGCAGCAAGTTTGATTAAACCAATGGAAAGAGAAGGAAATAATGGCTACAGTTTTCATGATGGATGGGACAAAAACCCCAGGGCATGATGAACTAAATGGCTACTTCTTTTATAAATCGTAGGATGTAATTAGTAAAATTGTTAAAGATATTGTACATGAGTTCTTCTCAAAAGGCAAATTGCTAAAACAACTCAACAAAACCTTTCTCTTTTTCATTTCTAAAGTTTATAACCAATATCATGCACTAATTGTCTCTACAAGGTTATTTCCAAAATCCTAGCTACAAGACTGAAGAATGCAGTTAAATTCCTTATTAGTGATAATCAAGGAGCCTTCATTGAAAATAGACGAATTGGTGATAATATATTGTTAGTTCAGGAACTTCTCAAAGGCTAATCTAGAGGTAATTCTCCTGCTAACTACTCCATCAAAGTTGATTTTAATAAGGTCTATGATACTATAAACTGGAATTTTATGTTGGGCTAAAAGAGCAAAACAACCCCTAACATTTACATCGATGTCTACATTGGACCCTAACATTTTAGAGTGTTCAAAATGAATCTTAATGTTTTTTAAATCATTTAAAATGAACCTTAATGTTTAAAAAAGTTCAAAATGGACCTTGACTGGACTGAACCACTATTGGCGTTAGGCTTCCATGCTAAAGTGGCATTTTATGCAAATTTTTTATAAAAAATTTTGAAGTTGCACCCACATGAAAAAAGAGGGTCCCACTATATTTTAAACGTTTCTAATATTGAACATATTTGAGATTGACTCACATAGGAAGCTTCACAGGAATACTGTGAAGCCATGAACACTCTTGCTCTTACGATCATGGAGCTTTTAGGGGTATAACGCCGAACTTTCTGAGCACTTTTATGTTTTTCTGTAATTGGAGATACTACTGTATATTGATATATACATGGTTGTATATGAGTTCAAAGATGTATTTGAATCCTTCTAGTATGTATACCAGTGATATAAAATGTTATATGTCCTTACATGAACTTAGAGTTCATCAGTATGCGAAATCTTGGAGATTTCTGACATGTAAGCTTCTAAGTGTGTAAAACTGAGTCCATTGGATGGATATGACTATGGGGGTTAAAAAAATGTGTTCTAATGCCTTAGAGTTGACTGGACATGATTTACAGACTTATTGGACACTTAGAAAGCTTAATTGGAAAAGTTGATGTACATAAGGGCTTATTTGTAAAATTGGTAAAAGTTAAAGGAATTAATTGTAATTTTTCAATTCTTGGAGGACCCATTTGTAATTTTATAAAGTTAAGGCGCTTAATTATAATTTTAAAAAGTTTGGGGACTAAAATGAAAATAAAAGTTTTGGTTATTCTCAAATTTTGGATTTAATTGCAAATTTAGGAAAAGTTTGGAGGGTATAATGGTAATTTCACATAACTAAGGGCAATAAGATAAATTTATCATGTTTGGTCAAAGAAGAGTCAAATTCTAGACCCTTCTTCATGTGGGTGGCCGTGCAACCCATTATTTGGCATTAAAACACTTTTTTTTAATTAAAAGAAAGGAGACAAGAGGAGGAGAAAGGGAAGTTTCGACCATCACTCCATTTTCTCAAAGTTTTTGATTCATCAACTCAAATCAAAGTGTTTTAAACTAATTTGGGGTCAAGGAACTCAAATCTATGATTAGATTTGAGAAATTCTCAAAGGATTTGAAGATATCGCTAAAGGAAAGTATAGGTAAATTTTGTCTCATCTCTCTCTACATTATGATTTTGAGTTTGGGGTTAAGATATGTTGTTCTCCAAGCTTGAATATGCGTGAAATATGGTTTAGATTAATGAAATATCGTGTGCTGAGCACAACAGATTAAGCACCCCTGTACCCTTGACGCTAATACATGAAAGTCGAGTCCTCGTATCGACACCTTTTCGTAGGACTTGCGGGTGATTCCACACTTAAGGTCTGGACACCGACGAGGTCATCACCTAGGGCCATGACTCTCTGGTTGACTATAGTTCGGACTCACCATAGATGAAAGTCGAGCCAACACTGAGTATCGGTAGGTGCGCACATTAGTTTGGCCGCTAGTGATGTCACACATGATTGTTTTGGCTTATCCTGATATTGATTTTCTGTTGAGATTTGATTGATACATATGATGTTTTTATGCTTTTGTGTACTGGAACTAGAACCTATGTTCACCGAATGAGTAAGTTGATAGGCTAGGCTTATATGGTTCCTCACCAGTATACGTTGAGTCATAGGTTGGGCCTATGTGTTTTCTATGTGCTATATGTTCACTTTATAAGTTATTTATACCATCTTAGTATGTATCGAATTGTATTCATGATCTATGTTTTTTCTATTCACATAGTACATAGTGTACTCGCCCCCTTCGCTTTCCAACCATGCAGGTTAATTTAGTGAACTTGAAGCTCTGAGTAGATCGTGCGATCTTTTGACAATTTCGGGATATTACCGCATGTGGGTAGTTTCTGCTTTGTACTTTAGTTACATAGTGGCTCATGAACTATTGTACTGTTTTTATTACTTTGGTTATGTTGATATGTCTTATAATTTTATAAATTTAACTCTTGACTATTTTGTCGTTGTAAAAGACCTTATGTATGACCTTTGATACTGTGGTTAAGGTTGCTTTGAGTGAACTTTAAAGTCCTGAAGTAGTGGAAAAAATTTTAGTGTGAGTATAAAAGTGTGTTTAAAATTGTTTACAGGTTTTGGGATTTTTAAAATGCAGTTGTTATGCTGCACAATTTTTTTTTAAAAAAGAAAGATATTCAATTAGCCTTGCATAGTCAAATTAAGGATACCGTCATGTCCTTAGCCCGGGTATGCAGCGGTTGTCATGGGCCCGATGTGGTACCAGGTCGTGACAGGGGGTGAGCCCATCAAGAGGTACGAGTTTAATGCTTGAGCTTTTTGTTCATTATGTTTTTGCTTTATATAAATTACCTCAACTTCTCTTAGTAACCGAAAGGTGACATTTATTCTTAAAGTACTTTCTCAAACAAAGAGGAAGAAATAAATCAAAGTGGTGGTACGAGGAATCATGGCCGCTGGAGCTACTGATGGGTCTTTTCGGTACATTTGTAAGGGTTGTTTCTTCGGTGGCAGCTTGGGTATTGAACGCCGACTATATCATTGTAACTGTCAGTGTGCACTTCAACTTAGGATCTCCTACGATGCTATTTTTCGCCTTAATAAACAAAGTTGAGTAAAAACCATGCCTGCTTGTTATAACTTCTCTTATTTACTGAAACTATCGGGTAGCCTCAGAGGAGTTATGGAAACCAATGTTTCCTTCACAATTAAATGTCGAAAGAGAACATCGTCCTGAGTTACAAAGCCTGTGTTTTGCTTCATTGCATTCGAAAATGATTTCCAGTTGTAGGTTATGCTTCTACCATGTCGACCGCTAAGTTTGCCTCCTAATGCAACTAACAGAGTTGTTTTGCCACTGCTTGAAGCTCCTAGCATGGCAAGCATTTCTCCTGGTGAAACAATGCTTGTTACTCCCTTGAAGATCTTTGTTTCATTGCTCGTATTTCCCTTTGCGCACAACTATGATCTTTTGTTAAGTCTAACCTTATAGACAACATTCTGAAACTGTACAGATGGAACCCATATCATCAATATAAATAATGTTGAACACTGTGCTAAAAAAATTTTTAGTTGTTATTCATTAATTAAACTTAAACTACACGTCAATAACTTGAATAGTCAATTGAAAATATAACTTTTTTGGTTTATACATCTAGTGGCTCTTTATATATATGGTTTACGACTGCTTTTGCATACAATTGGTCATCCCTGCGATGCTTACACACATGTACATGTAGCAGTATATTTCTTTAACAATTATTTTAGGAGGAGTAAAATGTAGCTATAATGTTTAAGTTTTGTCTGCTTAAGTTGAATACATATGCAACTTGGCATGGTGCTTGATGAATATATACAAATGAGGTGGTTTGTCACAACTCTGGTTCGAGAAAATGGAAAGATGGGTAGATAAAATTTATAGCTTATTTAAACACTGAATTTAAATTTACATCCTCCTTACATTTAAACCCATCATATCTGAAATGCAGAGTTTAACATATAGTGGGATCCTCTTTTATTTTTTAAAATTTCATATCCCGTTTTCTCGGGGTTTTCTCCCGTTTTCTTAGGGTTTGCTTTCTCTTAGGGTCTTCCTATTTGGTGCCGTCTTTGGCCCATCCTTGGGTGTTCATGGCGTTGAATGAGGCTATCGCCGGCCTGTCTCTTACCGGAGGGGAGGATGACGATTGGGTAGTTCCGGCAGGAGGTGGTGCTTCGGATTGGGATTTTCATCTGTGCTTAGTGGGTATGTTGCTCACCTCTTCTCGCATCAATTTCTCTGCCCTCCAGAACCTTATGGCGGATATTTGGCAACCGCAAGCTGGCATCGCTATCTCTGATCTTGGGGCTCGTCGGTACTTGTTTCGGTTCTTCCACCAGGTCGATATCGACCGGATTATGCAGGGTGGGCCTTATGACTTCAACCGGCATCTTCTTGTTTTGCATCGGTTGAGCCAGGGGGACATCCCCTTGGAGGTTCCCTTGTTTTATGCTAATTTTTGGGTTCAAGTGCATGGGCTGCAGTCTGGTCTCATGTCGGAATCGCTAGCTACACAGTTTGGGAATTTCATTGGTAGTTTTCTGGAGTACGATACTTCGCTGTTGGGTACCAGTCTTCGACCCTATATGCGCCTCCGTGTGCGCATTGATGTTCGTGTTCCCCTTAAGCGTCGCAAGAAAATCAGTATCTCTGCCACTTGTTCATTCTTTGCTCGGTTTCAATATGAGAAGCTGCCCTTGTTCTGTTTTATTTGTGGTTTATTGGGTCATGGTGAATCGCTTTGTCCGGAGAGGTTACGTTCTGTGACTATCACTCCGCCTTACGGCTGGGACAATTCCCTTCGTGCTTCAGCTGGTCGGCGTTCTCAGCAGCCCCCGAGTCGTTGGTTACGGAATGAGGATGGGTCTCCGTTACAGGGTGTTTTTCTCGCTGATTTGGGAGACTCTAGTGGTTCGGCTATGGACATTGGTGGCCCTGAGGCTTCTCCTCTCACCCTCTCTGAGGGTCTTAAAAGGCAGCGTTCTGTGGCTAATTCTGCTCCCCGCGTTTCCACTGGTGTTGATTCGCTGGGAGCCCAAGGTGGGCTACGTGCTCATTCTTCTTCATTATTGGCGGGCGCCAGGGTGCGACCCGACCAGTCGCCATGAAACTCCTCAGTTGGAACTGTCAGGGTCTCGGCAACCTTCCGACAGTTCATGCCTTGGGCGATCTGATTCGCCATCATCAGCCGGATTTGGTGTTTCTCATGGAAACTCTTGTGGACGATACTCGTATCGTGGAGTTACGTTCTAAGTTTGGTTTTGCTTTTAGTTTCGGTGTGGCTCGGGTTGGGCGTAGTGGTGGTTTGGCTGTTTTTTGTCGTCCATCCCTCTCAGCAGAGGTTGTTCGTCATAGCCGAAATTTTGTGGATCTTCAGGTTCGTATGGAGGACGGTTTTGTGTGGTTCCTTACGTGTTTTTACGGCTTTCCAGAGCGCTTTCGGCGGCAAGCTTCTTGGGATTTTTTGCGCTCTTTAAATTGAGGAACTCACCTACCTTGGTTGGTTTTCGGTGACTTTAATGATCTAGCTTGTTCGGCTGACAAAATTGGTGGGGCTGCTCATCCGAATTTTTTGTTCGAGGGATTCCGTTCTGCTTTGGTGGAGTGCGATCTGCAGGATGTTGAGTGGCTTGGCTACTCTTTTACTTGGGAGCGGGGGCGCGGTACCTCCCATTGGGTTCATGAAAAGCTCGATCGTGCTGTTGCCAACACTGCTTGGTTCGAGCACTTTCCTCACGCTCTTATCAAAACTGGCGTTGCCCCTGTATCTGACCATTCTCCTCTGGTTGTCACTACGGATGCCACTGTTTTGACTTGGCACCGTCGGCGGTTCAGGTTTGAAAATAAGTGGCTTTTGCAGGATGAGTTGTTTCGTGTGGTGGAAGCTGCTTGGTTGCATCATGGCAGTGTTATGGACAAGAAGGCCTTTTTATGTTCCGCGCTTGATCGATGGGGCCGTAACCTTGATAGGGCTTTGGTCCTTGAGAAGCGACGTTTGCAGTGTAAATTGGAAGCCTTGCGGAGTGTCAATTGCTCTGATTACTACACTACTCGTGATGCGTTGAATCGCATTCTGGAATTAGAGCACATTAAGTGGAAACAGCGGGCTAAAGAGTTTTGGTTGAGGGATGGGGATGTTAATTCAAAATTCTTCCACTTATCGGCTAGCTTGCGGAAGAGGAAAAACACCATTTCTGCACTTGCGGACAGTACTGGTGAACTGGTTCGCACAAAGGAGGGGATTCACACCATTATTCATGACTATTTTGACAGGTTGTTTACTGCAGATGGTGGGGCTTATTCGGCTGTTACCGATTTAGTTTCTACTCGTGTTACTGCCGCTGACAATGAGACGCTGCTGGCTCCCTTTTCTGCGGCTGAGTTCAGGTGTGCGGTTTTCTCTATGCATCCTGATAAAGCCCCTGGGCCTGATGGGTTAAATCCGGTGTTTTTCCAGAACTTTTGGCACTTGATTGGTCCTGACATTGTTGTGGCAGGGAATACCTGGCTGGCAGCAGGTCATTTTCCCCCCTCCCTTACAGACACGATCCTAGTTCTCATCCCCAAGGTTGATCACCCTACTACAGTACGGGATTTGCGCCCCCTCTCTTTGTGTAATGTTCTATACAAGATTGTCGCTAAACTTCTTGCAAATCGGCTGAAGAGGCTTCTGGCTCGTATTATTTCTGATACTCAGTCTGCTTTTATCCAAGGTCGACTTATTACTGATAACATCTTGGTGGCCTTTGAGTTGTTGCATTATATGAAAAATCGTACAGGTCGGGCCGGTGGGGAGGTGGCTTTGAAGCTTGATATTAGTAAAGCCTATGACTGTTTAGATTGGGCTTATCTTGAGCATATGATGTTGGCTTTGGGGTTTGATGCCCGCTGGATTGCTTTGGTTATGATGTGTGTGCGACATGTTCGGTATTATATTGCTGTTAATGGGGATGAGATTGGGCCGGTTGTTTCTTCTCGTGGTCTTCGGCAGGGTGATCCTTTATCTCCCTACCTGTATGTCATTTGTGCCGAAGGCTTCTCTGCTCTGTTGTCTGATGCCGCGCGTCGGCGCACTATTACTGGCATTTCTATATGTCGTAATAGTCCTTCAATTACACATCTGCTGTTTGCCGATGACTCCTTCCTCTTCTTTCAAGCTACTGAACAACAGTGTCATGCGATTCGTTCTTTGCTGTCAGTTTATGAACGAGCTTCTGGGCAGGCTGTCAACCTGCAAAAGTCTGGTGTGTTTAATGGTTCTAATGTCTTTGAAGTGCAGCGGGTGATATTATCTAATATTCTTGAGGTTCACACTCCTCTTGACCATAGTAGGTATCTTGGGCTGCCATCTTTAATTGGTCGTGATAAGAAAACCATCTTTGCTTTCCTCCGTGACAGATTATGGGCGAGGCTTCGGCTTTGGCAGCATAAGTTTTTATCTCGTGCAGGTAAGGAGGTTTTATTGAAGGCGGTTGCTCAGGCTCTTCCTGCGTATAGTATGAGTATTTTCTTGCTGCCGGTTTCGTTGTGCGACGAGCTGCAACGGATGATGAATTCCTTTTGGTGGGGTTCGACGGATGACAGGGCCCATAAGCTGCATTGGTTGCGTTGGGATCGCATGTGTGAGAAGAAGAGTGATGGGGGTTTCGGTTTTCGCAACTTAAGGTGCTTTAATCTGGCCTTGCTTGCCAAGCAAGGCTGGCGACTTATGGCCTCCTCGGATACGCTTCTTTTTCGTCTTTATCGTGCTAGGTATTTCCCTCGAGGTGATTTCCTGTCTGCTCGTCTGGGAAATAACCCTAGCTTTACTTGGAGAGGTGTTCATCACGCAGCTGCTATTCTTCGTGCGGGCCTCAGGTGGCGTGTTGGTAACGGTCTGGATATCAAGGTATGGTCGGACCCTTGGCTGCCCAGGGACCATGCATTTCATGTTGCTTCCGCCTCCCAGTCCAATGATTCTGACTTGCGGGTGGCTGATCTTCTTGATTCCTCCACCAATGGGTGGGCCGTTGATAAGGTCCAAGCTTTATTTGATGATGATGTCGTCCAAACTATTCTTTCGATCCCCCTCTCTTCTTCTTTGGCTGATCGTCGCATTTGGCATTTTGATAAGCGGGGTGCTTATACGGTAAAATCTGGTTACTATGTCGCCTCATACTTAAACCGTGTTTCGGAGACCTCCCATGTTATTAATTGGACGAAGCTTTGGCGGTTACATATCCCTCCTAAGGTACGTGAGTTTCTTTGGCGAGCTTTCCGTAACCTTTTGCCCACCAAATCACGATTAGCACAGAGAGGACTTCATCTTGATCCTAGTTGTGGTTGTGGAGTCCCTCTGGAAACCGTTGATCATGTGCTGTTGCATTGTACCGCTGCCCGTTCGGTTTGGCAGCTTTGGGGCAGAGGGGGTGCCTCTCTTGATCTCTCTCTGCGTGATTGTTTTACAGAGTTATGTGCTCATCCGGATTCAACTATCGTTGAAGGTTTTGCTATGGTGTGTTGGAAAATTTGGTGGGCACGCAACGAGGTCCTTTGGAATCAACATGCCTGGAGTGGTTCTTCACCACGCTCTAGTTTTTCATGCTGACTGGTTTGCTGCCCAACAGCGTAAACGGCAGCCTGTTGCTTCTCCACTCACCCAGTTGTCTGGTGCTCACGGTGGTCTACAGGTAGGATGGCGATGCTACACGGATGCTGCTGTTTTTGCGACGTCACGTAGTATTGGTTCCGGGGCGGTTACGCGATCCGCCGATGGTCGTTTCGTACATGCTTTCTCATCCTTTCGGTCAGGTTGTCTGCCTCCTCGCACGGCTGAGGCATATGCTCTGCGCCTCGCTTTGGAGCAGGTTTCAACTCGCTGTACAGATCTAGGTATTGTTTTCACTGACGCACAAAATTTGGTGTCGGCTTTGCGGTGTCCTCTTCCTGATTGGTCTGAGTTCGGCGCTGTTATTCACAATTGTCGTGTGCTCTTGGCACACCGTCCTGACATTGTTGTGGCTTGGATTAGGCGGTGCGACAATGAAGCTGCACATATGTTAGCTCGTAGTGCTTTGTCTTTTTCTGAGTTTCAGTTTTTTCAGTCCCCTCCTGTTTGTATTAGTTCTTTCGTTTAATTCAATGCAGTGGCTTTTTTTCTTAATAAATAAATAAATAAATAATATTTTTCAATAAATATTTTACGAAGCTTTTACAAGTTCTAGAATTTTACGGAGTTCTACTTTGGGCGTGTTTGGTTGTTGGCTGATCAGCTATTTTGAGTGGGTATGTTTTTATGGTGGAGCATGATGCTGCGAAGCATGATAATTCTCTACATTGAGAGTTATGGAAATCTTCATTGAAGTGCAGTGTGGTTGTGGGATCAACCAAAGTCGCCAAGGTGGAGATTGTTGGGTTTTTGGCTCCTTTGTTGTCCCATATTGG
>JAOSBP010187087.1:0-14007 GCA_027563825.1 Erythroxylum mucronatum
AAGATTTTGGAGTTTTTAGCAGGTAAGTGGTGAAGAAATCTTTTAGAGTTTGGGATTTATGAAATAAATTTGATGAGTTACTATCATTTGCATGGAAAATGGCATTTTTGTGTTTGTTCATAAATACTGTGTTGTTAAGGGATGAAAAATCTGGTTATGACGTTAATTTAGTGTTTGAAAGGTTATGAGCATATAGGTGTTGTAAAATATTGAAGGTTTGAAAATCTGGAAAATGTTCACTGAACATGCTTCAGTCTTTTAGCCACAATGTTTTCTCTGGTTATCCAAACGAGATGATTTTTTATTTAGAGTAAACTATGGTTACATTTCGTGTGAAGACATCAAAATTCAATTCTGTCTCTAAGGATCTCAAAAGTTGTCATGAAGTTGAGAAATGGGTGCAGGATGTTGTAAGCTGATTGTAAAATTGTTCTGATTTTGGGAGAAAATCTGGACTTGATATAGATAGATTTTGGCAAAGTTTTCTTCTTGAGAGTTGTAGATCTTTCTTTTATCTTTCCAACGGTATATAGTATGAAAATTTAAGACATTGGAGTCAAAGGTTATGATTCTTATAAGTGAAGACATTCGAGAGCAAAAGTGAAACACAAAAGTGAGACACAAAAGTGAGATGATGGAAGTGAGACGATAGAAAGTGAGACGATGGAAGTGAGATGATAAAAGGTGAGACGATAGAAGTGAGACAATAGAAAGCAAGATGTTGGAAGTGAGACAATAGAAAGTGAGACGATAAAAGTGAGACGATAGAACTAAGACTAAAGGAAAGTGAGACGATGTAAAAGTGAGACAATACAGAAGTAACACGTTAGAATTGGCCTTCGAGGTCTTCATGAAAGTTGTAGATCTAGAAGCTCTCTTCCCATTAGTCCAAAAACTAATTCAATTCGACACCTGTAATGAGAGTTGTAGCAATTGCGCCAAGGCATGTACAATAGGAGTAAAGATATGAACATGTTGGATTCTTTTGGCCATAACTTCTTCTCTAGACATCCAAATGACTTGATTCTTGAACCATTAGATTCGTAAGACATTGACCTACATCTACTCCAAGAATCATAGCTATCTAAAATGAATGGAGAAATATTGGGTGGAAAGAGTGAGATGGGTACAGAGAGTGTGTTCTTAAAGGATACAAACTGGTGTTAATCCACTGAACTTACTTCAGTATTTCAACAGTTTCTGGAGTTCTACGGATCCAAATAAGATGATTCTTAATTTGTGGTAAACTAGAGACATGGGGCTATAAATGGGATGAAGAAATTGTTGGTTAAATACCCAAGATTATCATGAACATGCATTGTACATAATTCATGCCATACATATGCATTATCGAATACTTGTGATGGTGCAAATTTTGATATTGTGTATATTACTTGTTATAGAGGAGCAACTAGAATGTCAACCTGCAGACGTTGCCAGATCTTCCAGGCATTAGATTCAGGAGCAACTTGTGAGTCAATCTAGATGTTTTCCCAGGATTGATCTGTTCTAAATAGTATTGATTTGTTTAAACTTCCATATTATTGTAATGTTTGTGATTTGATTCTGAATTCTGGACTTGTAGTTCAACGAGTAAATTAGTGTGGTGCGTATTGGAAGTATTTTGACCCATTTTGACATTTTGTATGTTATGTGATGTGGCATAATCAATATTTGATGCATTTCACAAAATGTATGCTCAAATAAAGACGTTGTGACTTGAGTAGCCAGTTTGAAGCGCTTCCACGTAGAGCTTTGCTCTGTGATTTCTGATTGTGAACGTAGAGCTATGCTCCGTGATTCTATTATGACTGAGCCCTATGGGCTAGTATTTGTACAAGTATGTGATTGGAACTCGGTCAAAACAATAAAAATGAATGCGAGTCTCATGCATATAGCAATATAAGGCTGAATTTCCTTGATTGATTTACAAAGTGGAAATGAGTGATAAATTGATATAAGTTGTTTGCTATATTAAACTGTGTGATCATATGAGATACCATGTTATGTGAGTAGTAGGAATATTAATATGATTTGAGTGAATATCTGTGAAGTATGTGATTTTTGTATAAGATCCGGTGAATTCATCAATGATGGTTCACTCATTGAGTTCGCAAAACTCATCGAAATTGTAACGTTGTCTTTTCAGGACCAAGACACAACTCTAGCAAAACTCATCAAAATTGCAACGGTCAGCTGGGATTTTTGGGTGACTTAGATAGATTGTATATAATTTCCTCTTTCATGTAGTACTCTTGTACTAGGCATGGTTGTTGTACATGTAGTAAAGGTTGAAAGACACAATGTAGACTTTTGGTTTGTGAAATGAAATGAGGAGAAAGTAGTTCCCAAAAAAATTATATTGTGGTTTTTCTGTTGATGTTTTATAGGTGAATCATGATATGATGCCATATGAAGTGAAGTTAGTGATCGTTAGTAGCTCGCCCTTAACATAGGATATGTACCAGAATGACCTCCGGGCATCTCGATGATTTTTGTGCTTAAACTGGTTGCTTATAATGAGCTCATATGAATTGCAATTTCTTAGTAAAATTGTTGCAAATTGATATTAATTGCATTATAATTCTTCGAAGGACAATTGATACTGCAAATTGCTATTTTGTCTTGCAGGAAAACAAGGGAGCCAACTCATCAGAAAGTCAATAGGACGTGAGCCTAGCCACACGTCACGGCGCATCCAGGAGAAAGCACGTCGTGACGTATGGCAATTCCTACATCGAGGCGCATCGACGGACAACAGCACGTCGCGATGTCAACCAATTCACACGTCGCGGCGAGCAAAGCAAGAGCAGCACATCGCGACATCCATTAATTAGCATGTTGTGACGTGCAGACGGATACTCGAATAGTAAATGGAAAAGTATCTCACTATTCTGACCCGACCCGGCTGTTTACTTTAAATACTTGCCAAATTAGGTGATAAGGGTCGACTGGCTACACATACAGAGACGATTTTTTACACATCCAAAGACCTAGAGACAATCTCCACCGCCGTTCTCCATCCACGACCAACGACCGGTCATTTCATCATCATCTACGCATCATCACCTACACCGCAGGATCATCTCTACCATGGATGCCGTCAGAGTAACAACAGTGTTGAGGACTACGACCGTCATGCTTGGCTAGGCGTTCGGACCTCTTGAAGATGTAGCATCGGCTTGAGTTCACGGGCTTCAAAGGGGAGTAATCAAACATTGTCTAAAATTTAGTTATATTTTTGTAATACTCACAGTTAGGGTTTACAGTGATATGATTAAATTAGCTTGATTATAGTTTAATCGGGTGTTGAACAATATTTTGTGTTATGGATATAGTTATATTTAGAACTTTGTGCTTGAATATATGAAGTCTCATATATGTCTTTTGGCGATTAAATTAATCCTTTTTATCTGCCTAGTTGTGTTTGATATAGGTGATTATGCTTGATCCAATTGACCACTTGCATTAACTTGTCCATTTCACACACTAAGGTTTTTAATAAGGTTTTAACTAATGGAGTTCATTAATTAAATCCTTGGACTTAAAGGGTCCTTTAAGGTTGATTTTTCGAAAACTTAGTGGACTTTATCCTCAGAAAATTGTTTTGAACAGTGATAGCCTAAGCTCATTTTCAAGAGGTCTTTATCCAATTTGATCATAGTTTGAACTTTGTTCGCTTTAAAATTCCCAAAATAAAAAAATACTTTCTATACAATTTTCTTTTATTTTAGTTAATTTACTAAATTTTGATCAACTTGCAAACCCCCATTCTTTTATCAACTTTAATTGCATTTTTGACTTATAGGCTAGCTTAAACCTTTTTCGTCGGTTCCGATTTAGAGAGACGACCCGAGGTTACAACCTATCCTGCAATGTTGGAATTTATTATTTTTGACCGGTTTCTAAGGATCGATTTTAAGATCGAATCGACAGAGCCGCGATCAAATAGGTACATGAACAAACACATTGCTTCAGCTCTGATACCAAACAATGCTGGACCTGCTTCTGGAGCCCAGAATTCGGAGTCAAAAACTAAAACAATACTTGTCCTTGACCCTATCGAACTCGTTTAGGGACAAAAAGGCATAACTTTCTCTGTAGACGTCGTACTAACAAGTCTTTGGACTGTTCGAAAGAAGACTTCAAGATCTACGATTTTCATGAAGACCTTGAAGACAGATTCTATCGTTAGGAAGGTCAAAAATTTGACCAGAAAATTCAAGATGAACAGTGCACAGAAGAAGTATAGGGTCAACCATAGAGGAAACCAAAAGCAGACGAAACGAATGCGGAGCAGACGAATGCTACAAAGCAGACAAATGCAGAGCAGACGAATGCTACAAAGCAAACAAATGCGGAGAAGACGAATGCGGAAAGGCAGACGAATGCTGAAAAGCAGACGAATCCCATAAAGCAGGCGAATGCAAAAAAGCAGACGAATGCCACAAAACAAACGAATGTCACAAGGCAGACGAATGCCACAAAGTAGACGAATGCCACAAAGCAGACGAATGCGGAGCAAACGAATGCTATAAATTAGATGAATGTTGAATGGAAGACGGAGGCCACGAAGCAGACGAATGCCACCAAGCAGACGAATGTGGGACAACAGACAGATGTCATAAGGTAGACGAATGCGGAGTAGACGAATGCCATAAGGCAGACAAATGCCACAAGGCAGACGAATGCAGAACAGATGAAGGTGGAGCAGAAGAATGCCATAAGGCAGACGAATGTAGAGCAGACAAAGGCCACGAAGCAGACAAATGCAGGGTAGACAAATGCCACCAAGAAGACGAATGCAGAGCAGACGTATACGGAGCAAACGAATACTACAAAGCAGACAAATGAAGTCCACTTAAAACGAAGCAAAGTTTTAAGACGAAATGACGTCATCACTGACGATGAGTCTTTACAGACGATACGCCTCACCTTATGAATACCATAACTTCTGACTTCTATGCCCAATTATTTCATACTATATACCAATGGAAAGATAGAAAGATAAGCTACAACTTTCCAGAAGGTAACTTTGACTAATTTAGTCTAAATTAGTCCAGTTTTTCCTCTAAATTTGGCACACAATTTGTACACCTAGGAGAGACTTGGATCTGGTTGTATATTGGCTAACTTTAGAGTGAGGCTAGTATTGAATGAGAAGATTAAGAGGTTACAGGAACATGATGAGTATTTGAGCAGGCTCTGGGAAGAGATTAAAAGTGGAAAACCTTCTGAAATAGAGATTAAAGAAGATGGATTGATAGTAGTAGGACAATACAGACATTAGAATGTAGAACAGACGAAGGCAGAGCAGACGAATGCCACAAGGCAGAAGAATGCAGAATAGACAAAGGCAGAGCAAACGAATGTCACAAGGCAGACGAATACAGAACAGAAGAAGGCGGGGCAAACGAATCCACAAGGCAGACAAATACAGAACAGACAAAGGTCACGAAGCAGACGAATGCGGGGCAGAGGAATGTGAAACAGACGTATATAGAGCAAACGAATACTACAAAGCAGACGAATGGAGTCCACTTAAAACGAAGCAAAGTTTTAAGATGAAATGACATCATCACAGACGAAGCGTCTTTACAGACAATACGTCTCCCCTTATGAAGACCATAACTTCTGACTCCTATACCTAATTATTTCATACTATATACCGATGGAAAGTTAGAAAGATAAGCTACAACTTTCCAGAAGGTAACTTTTACTAATTAAGTCTAAATTAGTCCAATTTTTCCCCTGAATTTGGCACACAATTTCTACACTTAGGAGAGACTTGGATTTTTGAAATGTACACGACCAAAGAAACGTGCACAAACACATGGGGAACTTTTCAGTTCTTAACTCGTTTGCCAAGACCACAAAAGCTCAAACATGGCTTTAATTACAAATTTACATTTTAAACAAAGGCTTAACACAAAATGCAACCTATATAGGATGCTCAATGTTTAACATGCTTATGAGGCTATCCAAAGTTTATCGAGCTAACTTAGTTACAAAAGCTCCTAATGTCATGAAGTTTCTGATGCCTTGCAAGGATTGCTACTCTTCTCTTTCTGCACCTGAGGAGGGAAGAGTGGGGAGAGCTACACAGCTCAGTGACTAGCATATTTATAGTTATTGGCAATTGACCACAAATTCAAGCATATTTATAAATGTATACTTATATTCAATAATTCAAGCATTCTTCCATTTAATTTAACACTTATAGCATATAACACTTAATTGTAGCATACATGACAAGTTAAAGATGCGATGCACAGTAAATGGCTCGAGGGTTCCATGGGAACAGAATGGAGAAACCGAAGTTTACCCCATGAACAGAATGAGTCTAATTTTGGAGCTCATATGCCACAAGCAGGCAGCTGGGAGAAGGCTCTTGTCAACATGCACGTGACAAACATAATGGTTCCACTCTCGCTCAAACAAAAGCACATATTCGTTTTCTCATATGCTCAAACTTTATGCTCTGTCTTCTTTTCATTTAATACAAAAGTCATGATCTCTTTTGAGGTATAACACAATCATTTTTCAACATGCATTTTTCAACATTTACAACCAAGTCAATTTCAACATACACACATAGGCAAGAATTTGCCCAATTATACTATAACTATAAATATGTTACCCACCTAAGTAGTTTGCAAAATCCAAGTCAAACTTACCTTTCCCCTTGCTCTTGGGTAGGATTCCCTTGGTTTCCTAAAACAACCAAGGTTCCATTCAAAACAACATTCCAATAAAGTTCATAAACTTCAAAAAAAATTGCAAAATTTCAACAAACATAAATTTACCATAAACTTAACCTACCCATATCCCTATCTAGGTCAGAAACTTAGGATCTAGTTCAGAAATCCATAAAAAATTTCATCTAGGGTTTCTCTTCTTCTTCCAACATAATCCTTTCATTCTCTACACAAAGTCCTTTCTTTCTTTAGCTCCTTCATCCTCAACATAACCCATTACTTTAATAAAGCAAGTAAATGATATGGTTAACTCACCTTAACAAAGTTGATTTCTCTTCTTTTGTTCTTTCACCGCACACTTCTCTTCTTCTCTCTTATTTCCGACACACTCCTCCCTTCTTCTAATTCATGACAACTTATATGGGCTTTCTTCCCATTTTACCCTCCATTAGTAAGTCTCTTCCAAGTTTACCCCTTCTTTCATTTATTTTAAGTCTACTAACTCTCTTAACCCATTAACACCATATTAATTCCAACTTAACTCTAGCACTTCATTTTAACTTCTACCTTCTAATTTCTATTCATACTTGCTACTTTGATGACTCAACTCTACAAATAATGAAACCAATAAATCACTAATAAATAAATAAAAATTTGGGGTCCAATAGATTAACTTATTTAAGGCATCACATATATCACAAGCATTCAAAAGGATCAATTCTTCCCATTTAATTCACCAAAAATAAACTTACATAGTGTCATTACAACTCATAATCCATGTATATATACATTACATAACATTTGAGAGTTTAATACTCTATACAAAATGTTTAATATGAAATGGGATGCTAAATTAAAACATTCTAACTAGACTCCTCAGATTCAGCTGATCAGACCTTTGAGTCATTCTCGTCCCCAAAATGCAAGTACTAGACTTCTACTATAACACCTTAGTAGTTAGAACTCCTTTGAACCTGGAAAACAACGTTGCAATTTCGATGAGTTTGCGAACTCAATGAGTGAACCATCATTGATGTGTTCACTCAAGTCAGAACACCAAGATAAATTATAACCCAATTCAACAAGTATATCACATTATCTAGTATTGAATAACACATCACATTTTTTCCTATTTCAATAAGTACAACATGTACACAAACATTACATATCACTATTTCAAAACAATTCAATAATTCATCTCAATCATACATATGATACATGTAAAGTTGTATATGCAAATGCACATGTGACTCCATTCTTATTTTACTTTGTTGTGACCAAGTGCTTTTCAACTGAATTTACGGTCTCGTATCCGTTGTGGATACCGAGCTCATTTTTAACCCAAATTCGTTGTGGATTCCGAGTCCATGTTATTTGAGCCTAAGGCTCCTTTCATCATTTTGAGCTTAAAGCTCTTTTCTCACATTGGTCACTCTGGTCAGAACTCCTTTAACTAATCATGAATGTCAAATGCAATGATATGAAACATCTCACACATCATTTGCTTACATCAGTGTAATTGATTATCCAGAATTCATATTCAATTTGAATCAAATAAGCATTTCATGGATAATCACATATTCAATAATTGACACTCAATTAAAAAACACTTCCATATACTGTCTTGAAATATCGAACTCCTCGGAACAACAATTTTCGGAATTATAACAATCACATAAATAAAAATTCAATAACTAAAATTTAACCAAAAATAAATTAATCATAGTGAGAAACATCTAGCTTAACTCACCGTATGCTCCAGAAAAGCTATTGCCTTGATGATCTGACAATGTCTGGATATTGACGATTGCCTTGTGCGTCTATCGTCATGCAATACACACATAATTCGCAAATCACTTAGTTATTTAATCAAATGAATATACAATCATACACTCGTATATGTCTCATGTTTCAATGCATGCTCAATTGACTTTTCAGGTATGTATTCTTATACATAGATCTTGACTATTCAATTTGTACTTATACACCCTAAGACCATTCAAACATTATATTTTGTATACTACCATTTTGCAATCAGCTTGTACCTTTAAGTTAGCTTCATTTACTCCAAATTCATTAACCATGCTTTACAATTATCCTTGAACATTTTCATGATCAAGAAGCCTCTTATAACACACACACAATTGTTACTTTAAATCTAGAATTTTAGCAAGCTAGATCTATACAATCACCAAACTTTTTCCAGCAATATATATTCATACATTTACCCAATTCTCATTCATAATTACCCCATGTTCTTCAATGCTCATTCATCCATACCTTATACACAATACGCATTTACTTAAGATCATTTTTGCATTAAAACAACTCATTTATTCCTTTAACAAATCATAATTTCTAGATTTGAATGCAACGACATCAAAACAATCCATTCTTTAGGTTATGACATCAATTAACTACATAAACTTATCAAGCTCTTAACCAATTATCAAGCAACAATCTAGGCTTATTCTTAGCCTTAATCAAGTCCAAATATACCAATTTAGATTGAAATTTCTCTTCCGGTTTGACACGTACACAAGGCTAAAATAAAAAATTCCAGAATATGTCATCAACATCACTAATGTGTGTAACTTTACTACCTTCAATACTTCACAAATTTTACAAGCTTAGAGACATCACTAACACCTGAAATTTTCCAGATTTTATGTCCTTTAAGGTTACTTCATTTAAGGTTCTCACTTATGCCATTAACAGTAACCTTTTACAAACACACCTACTGCTTTAATTTTCTAGATTCAAGAACACTTCAATAACACCTATCTTTACCATGAATTCACCTTCATTTATACTTCAAATCTCAATCTAAATCATCCATTTAACAGTCTATAACTTACTGTTTTCATGCATCAATAACAAAATAGAAAAGTAACCAATTCATCCATCACATTCCAACACCACATCATCATCAACGCCACATGCATTACATCCTAATTTAGTCATCATAAAATTTCTATTTCAACATGCAAAAAAGATTATAATTTCACTTACTTATTTAGCTCAAGTTCCACCTTAATGATTAAGCTAACTTAGGTCTCCATGCAAGCAAAATCATCCAAGTATAAGATGGAAGTGAAATAATTTCAGCAAAGGCAAATTGATGATAGCAGATTGTAGCTATCTTTGAGCAGATTTTTGTATAGATCTTGAAGTGACTATGAATGAAATTGAAGCAAAATTCAGAAGTTATGAGGGTGTGTGAGTGTTTTGGTGGTGAGAGTAAAGGAAAGAAGAAAAATGAACACAATAGAAACTATCCCTGCAGTATCTTAACTCATTAGGTGCTAGGTATCACTACTATACAATGGCATTTGTCACCTATGCATGTAAGTCACTTGTCCTCTCCATAAACTGCCATTTGTCACAATTATGCTAGGACATTTGTCACTCAATCACTGCTACCATTTGTCACTTAATTTCCTATGCCATTTTTCACTTAATTTTTCATGCCAAATGTCGCTCGGCTTAATCATCCTAAATTTCTATGTGTCAACTTATCTTGCCACTTGATATTTTTCCTATACTAAATGTACATTTTAATTCATCAAATTTCCAATTTTAACAATTAATTCCAAATTTACTACTTGTAATCCATCAAATCAAAATTCAAGACATAAGCAATACACAATCAAATCATAATCATTTTAAATTTTTCATATCCCGAAATATGTCAATTGAGTGCAATTTTCCTAAATCAACATTTATGTGTATATATATGCTCATGTTATGCATGTGAATGAAATCATATCCCAAATGTACCAATTCTTTCTAATATACTGCAATTCATGTGACTATCACTCTAATCCCTCAATAAGTTAGGAAACCGACTATTACAATTCTCCCCCCTTAAAAAAATTTGTCCTTGAAACTCTTACTTGATTGATCAAATAGATGGGGGTACTGATTCCTTATTTTCTCCCCAGTCTCCCATATAGCTTCCTCTCTCGAATGATTCCTCCAAAAGACTTTAACCAATGGAATCACTTGGTTTCTCAATTGCTTAGTCTAATATCTAACTATTTTGACCGGTTCCTCCATATAACTTAAATTAGTTGTAATTTTAACTTCCTTTGCTAGTTATACATGTGTCGGATCTGACCGATATCTCCTGAGCATACTAACATAGAACACATTATGAA
The DNA here is from genome assembly GCA_027563825.1 of Erythroxylum mucronatum. Classification (NCBI taxonomy): domain Eukaryota; kingdom Viridiplantae; phylum Streptophyta; class Magnoliopsida; order Malpighiales; family Erythroxylaceae; genus Erythroxylum; species Erythroxylum mucronatum. The sequence continues at coordinate 10,859 of JAOSBP010187087.1, forward strand.
TCTGAGTCATCTCTGCTGGTAACGCTAACTTATAAGCCAATGGTCTAACTCTCTCAGTAATCTCATAAGGACCAATGTATCTAGGGCTTAACTTTCCCTTTTTACTGAACCTTAACACTTCTCACCAGGGCGACACTCTAAAAAACACCATGTCTCCTACTTAGTACTCGATATCCCTTTGGTGTTAATCTGCATAATTTTTTTGTCTGTCTTGAGTCGCTTTAATCCTACTACGGATCAATTTTACCTTATCAACGGTATCGTGTATCAACTCTAGGCCTTCAACAATCCTTAGACCCTCTTTAACCTAATATAAAGGTGATCGACAATTTCTGCCATATAACGCCTCATATGGAGCCAAACCAACACTACTATGATAATGATTATTGTATGCAAATTCAGTAAGAGCTACATATTAATCCCATGCTCCTTGAACCTACAACACATAAGGTCTAAGCATATTCTCAACAGTCTAAATAGTCCTCTCACTCTGCCTGTCTGTCTAAGGATGAAATAATGTACTAAAATTCAACTTTGTACCCAATCCTGCTTGTAAACTGCCCTAAAATCTGGAAGTAAATTTGGAATCCTGGTCTGATATAATAGATACAAGAACTCCATGTAACCTTACTATCTCATTAAAATATCTACAAGCTAACTGATCCAATGTGTTATTATCTCGCACGGGTAAGAAATGAGTCGATTTTGTCAATCTGTCAATAATGACCCATATGGCATCATGTTATCTCGGAGTCCCCATAATGAAATCCATAGTAATCCTCTACCATTTCCACTCCGGAATAGGTAATGACTGTAAGTTTCCAACTAGAGCCTGATGCTTTGCCTTAATCTGTTGGCATGTCAAACATTTGACAACATACTCAGCCGCTTGCTTCTTAATCCTTGGCCACTATAAATGTTGTTTCAGTGTATTGTACATCTTAGTAGTACCAGGATGCATAACATAAGCTGGTATGTTTGCTTTCTCCAAAATTTCTTTTCTCAGATCATCAACATCAGGTACACACAATCTCTACTTCAACCACAATGCATTGTCCCTCAACTCAAACTCAAAATTCAGATTCTGTTTCAACTTCTCAATAACTTTCACAAATTCTAGATCCTTGCTTTGAGCTTTTCTGATCCTTTCATGCAACATCGATCTAAGCTTCAATTTAGCTAACAATGCTTCATTTTGCCCCAAATTTAGCTCAACATCAATGCTTTCAATTAAACTAGGTTTGGTTACCTCGATGTTTGAACTTGAGCCACACTACTATTGGATTTGAGGCACTTAGAAATGTGTATGAGATTCGGAGTTTTCTTGGACCAGTAGGTTATTACAAGAGATTTTTTTAGGAGTTTTCATTTATCTAAGCCCCTTTGACAAAGCTTCTGAGGAGGAATGTACCTTTTAAATGGACTAATGAATGCCAAAAGAGCTTTGAGGAATTAAAACATTGATTAACTACTGCACCGGTTTAGCTATTCCATCAGGATCTGGAGGATATGTTGTGTATAGCGATGCTTAACATTAGGGATTAGGATGTATTTTGATGTAGTATGATAGAGTGATTGCTTATACATCAAGACAATTAAGGTCTTGTGAGTTCAACTATCTAGTTCATGATTTAGAACTTGCTGCAGTGGTGTTTGCTTTGAAGATTTGGAGACATCATTTGTATGGTGAAACATTTCAGATATTTACAGATCATAGAAGTTTGAGATATTTGTTGAGTCAGAAGGAGATGAACATAAGACAACGACGATGGATTGAATTGCTTAAAGATTATGATTTCACAATTGAGTATCACCCAGGTAAAGCTAATGTTATAGCTGATGCGTTAATCATCCCTCTTTTCATCCTTCTCGCAAGTTGGATTGCAATCTCAAAGTTATGTGTTTATCTCCGCAGAAACAAAGATCAAATCCTTACCTCTAGCTAGATGGAAGGAATCCGAGAAAAGAAACTACCTCCGATCATACCTTCTCCTTAGCCCTAATTCGGTAATACTAGAACATTCGATGCGTAGAAAAGAAAGAACCTTACCTTAGTTTCAAATGACAATGTTTTGGTAAATGAGTGTGATGTTGGTGTAACGATGTCGTTCCAATAGGTGCTAATGTATGATGTCGTTTTAAGTTGGCTTTTATTGTAAAAGACTAAGGAGAGATTAGAACCTCTTCAAAAATATTCTTTATTCTTTCTTTTTAATACAACTTTAATTCTCAAAAAAACAAAAAAAAAATTACTCTTGGAGTGATATTTGAAGTTGGGGCAGCTGAGATTTTGTGTTTCAGCAGGAGGGTGAGAACTTCCATGCTAATTAGAAATAGGTCAGGGAAAAGTGGATCCTCTTGTCTAAGTCCCCTTTTGTCTTTAATAATAACTACTAATAAAAATTATGATTGTTATAATTTGATTTTTTATAGACAAGTATTTTAATTTATTTTTCACTAATAAACTCAATTTTAATATAAAAAATTATTTTGAAAAATAAATGCAACTTATGAGCTGATAATTATTTTAGATAAAATATTTTAATTTTATAATATAAATAATTACTTATTAAAGAAAATTTTATAAATCATATGTTTATTCTATTTTAGTAAATAAATACTATTTTGAATTCTAAATTTCAAAAACTTCTTATTAATTTAATTATTTATATTCCCTAAAAATATGATAAAATTTATTAATAAAATTACATAAGAGATTAAATTAATTAATTAATTAACAAAATAAATTTGTCTCCAACTTTAATTTAGTGTTTTAATGTTGTCATCACAAAAATGTTATTATGATTTAAGCAATCAAATAGATTTGTCTTTTACAAAATATATATCAAAATCATTATAAAAAGTATAATTGAATTCAAACAGAAAAGTAAAAATTAAGCCATCAAATTTGGTTCTTTTCTTCATCTTATTTCTTATATAACAATAATTTGATTCTAAATCATTCTCACTCAGGTTTAGAAAAAGAGAAACCAAAGCTTGATAGATAGTCATACAATCTCTCGCCTGTGACGTATAAAGGTACAGAGGCGATAACCATCAAACCACAATCCGCTGATAAGGGAGATCACACATTGACAAAGAGTCATGGCTCCCAGTATTCACATGTCAATGTGGGCCAAAAGGTGCTA
>JAOSBP010187145.1:0-14003 GCA_027563825.1 Erythroxylum mucronatum
TGTCCGCTATAGCAGTTTTTTGTGTAATTCTTATCCTTATGTATCTTTGTTTCATTCTTAGTGTAGAGCTAAATGATTCAGCTCGCACTTTTTTTCTCTTCTTAGCATTTCCTATGATCCTTATGTTGCTTATTGGCATAGCATTTGAGAATTAATGTCATATCTATTCATTCTTTCTCTCTATTTTATACTAGTTGTCCAATCGTGCCAAACTTGAGTTCGCTGCTCCTGATGTTGCGGGCAATAATTATATGCCGTTCTTACGAATCCGATGCCTCGAAAATCAGGTTATTCAGAGGTCGGATAACAACGATATGGTCGAATGGGTGAAAATTTTAATTACTGGACTAATATAATATCCAGACGCCGCTTGCGAGGGCGACGGCTCGTCTTTATCTCCAGCCATCTATATGTACTATTTACAAATATGTATTACTACTGTTCACAAATACGTACGTATATTGTATCTCTGGCACTGTTCACGGAGACTGTAGCGTAGATACTGTAGCAAGACATTGTTCACCGACACTGTAGACCTGGTACTGTTTGCTGACACTGTTGGCCCGGTACTGTTCACTGACACTGTTCACCAGTACTGTTGACCGATACTATTCACCGGTACTGTTCAACAAGGTTCACCGGTGCTGGGCGACGGCTCGCGTTTGCGACCGTCTTCTTTTCAGATGTAATAGTTAATCACTTCTAATAGTCCATTAGACTTGTTTATACCCACTAAAACTTCCAACCAACTCAGAAACAATGTTTCACTTCCAAACTTACAGATCCGAAATTCAGCTCTTCGCTCTCTCTACGGTATTTTCATCATTTCATATTTTACCTAACCTAGCTAACACCAACATCGTCTCCCGCAATCCAGCATGATCAGTAACAAAAACAAAAACAAAGATGTAATTCGCGTATGATAAACTATCGGCTATAGTACCAACCGTAAAATTCTACTTACCAGCTTTCCAAAGAAAACTCCAATAGTGCGATTAAAGCAGGTGTTGGTGAGTGAATGGCTTCGCTATCTCTACTGATGGATGGGTAAAAGATGCATTCGGTGAGGAATAAACTATACTGCTCTATTTAATTCGTTGCGTGTAGGTTTGGATGCGATACAGCTATCAAACAGCTAATAGGTCCAAATAGTAGTAAATAACCAAAAACATTGTTATGATTTCGGATAACAAACAAATACCCAGAATTTCCAGACAACTTCCAAAAATTCACCAAAATTTCGTCATAAAATAATGACTTTCAAATTAATTTTTCAAAAAATATGGACTTCACCAGCAATTTCTAAAAATATTCGAAGTATACAAAAATTACAAAAATTATCTTAATACAGTCCGAATCAATCCAAAGTTTCATTAAACCAATTTACCCGAAAAATGTCATGAATGCATGCCAAAATACTTAAGCACAATTAAGTAAATAAGCAATAAGCAATAACAAACGTAATTCATACTAACTTCTTTTACTATTCTAACCCCTAATTTGGGGCGTTACACAAGCGGTAGGGGAGCCCTTGGGCATTACTTTTCACTAGAACCCTCTAAAGGAAATTGAGGGAAAAATACTAGTTGCTTTAGACATTGAGACACTAAAAGCAGGAGTTAAAATCTGGGAGTTCACTCTAAAAGGATTCTTGATAGAGTATAGACCTCCTTTCCCTGTCATCCAAAAATGGGTTATCAATTAGTGGAAGACTACAAGACTCACTAATGTGTTAATTTCAGAGAATAACCTTAGTTTTTTCTACTTTTCCGCCTAAGTTATAGTAAACAAGATAGTGGAAGAGGATCCTTGGCATGTTGCTCAACTTCCATTATTCCTATAATCATAACAACTTGGAATTAAGCTGGAAAATCTTAAAGTACATAACTTTCCAATTTGGATTAACTTACATAGCATACCCAAGAGTCTTGGACTAATCAAGTTCTTAGCTTGTTGGTTAGTTACATTGGAAGACCATTTCACATTGATGAAAACACTGCAAAAAGAAAAAATGTTGGTTATGAACAAATATGTGTCAGTGTGGACAAATCCAAGGAGCTATCTGATTATATTCCAATTATGAGACTTGGTATTGATAATTCTTTACAAGAAGATATGATTAATGTTTTCTTTAATTGGAAACCTTCCACTATATCACAAGGGAAGGTCTAAAAATTGACAAGTATGGTGTTCACTAAAGGCGATTAAGCTGAATTAATATGATTAGAGATTGACAGAACCAGTCACCAAGACAAAAGGATAATGTTGAAGTAAGTGCTGAAAAATCAATTCATCAACTGACTCAAATGCAAGGGAGAGGACAAACCAAGATACATCTGTTTATAACATAGTAATAGCTCTTTTGCATACCTTTGTGAGCATAATGGAAAATCTTGATAAGGAGAAAGCCACTTACTCTTATACTAATTCCTTAATCAATCCTTCAGACTTAGAGAACAGAGAAATTGAGCCATATAACTTTCAAAATGTGACCAGTAAGAGAACTTAAAGGAGTGAAAGGAGGAAAGGTGTTAAAGGTAAAAACTATACTGGTATGACAATTTTAGTATGAAATGTTCGTGGTATCAACAACCTAAAAAAGTTAAATGCTTTGAGGGATTTTGTCGAGAGGATTAGGCCTCTTATCGTTGTTTTACTTGAAACAAAATAAGATTTGAGAATATGAATAAGGTGAACTTTTTTTTGTCTTTGTTGGACATTTCTCTCCAATCATCATTTTCATTATAGCATAATTATTATTGGTTATAATTAGAATTTTGTCAAAGTGGAGTAGTCTATAGTCCTGCTTAAGAAACATCCAAAATACCTTTTCAGGTCCCTGGATCATATGTGAAGATTTCAATTATATTATCTATAGATCAGAAGTAGAGGGCAATTACAGTCTAAGGATTATAATGAAGATCTAAAGCTTTGTGTAGGAAATTTGGGTGTAACAGATCTTAAACAAGAAGGTTACTTTTTTAATTGGAGCAACAAATAGAATAAAGCATGATTTATTTGGAAAAAGATAGACAGAGCACTAGTAAATGGTGATTGGCTCTGTCAATTCGACAACAATAAAGCTTCTTCTTTAGATCCTCTTTTTTCATATCATACTTTGATTTTGATTGATGGTCTTTTTCAGAGAACCATCATTCATCATCCTTTTAAATTTAATAACTATCTTGTCAAAGTAGATGGATTTAATAATACATTATGAAGGATTTGTCTGCTTAAGTCTTTGGATCTAGACAATACATCTGTTGCCGAGTATAATAGAGGAGGTTGTCAATTTCTATAAGGGGTTTATGGGTTTAGACCTTAATCCTTTTACCTCTATGGATTCTTTCCAATCTCTTATTTCTAATATAATCCCTCCTAAAACCTCTCGGGAGTTGCCGAAACCTATCTCTGATGATGACATCAATTCTACTGTCTTTACTATGAATTGGATGAAGGCCCCAAGACCTGATGGTCTAAATGGTTTTTTCTTTCAAAAGACCTAGTATATTATTGGACCTATGGTTAGAGAGGCTATTAATGAGTTCATTAAAAAGGGGGTCATCCTAAAGGAGTCAATAAAACCTTTCTTTGCTTAATTTTTAAAATTTCTAATATCTCTACTTTTGGTAATTTCAGACCAACAACATGCATAAACTTCATTTATAAAATTATTGCTAAGATCTTAGTAAACAGATTAAAGGGGGGGTTCTTAGTCTTATTATCAATAAGAATCAAAATGCCTTTATGAAGGATAGAATCATTGGCAATAATATTCTAATTGCCTAGGAACTCCTAAAGGGTTATACAAGAAGGAACTTCCCTCCAAATTGTGTTGTTAAGATTGACGTGAATAAAGCCTTTGAATGCATTAATTGGTCCATCCTTTTCTAGGTACTTAAGGCTTTCAGCTTCCTTTGCAATTTATCAACTAAATTAAGGCTTATGTCTCTATTACAGCCTATTGGGTTCTGATTAATAACACCCTATTTAAAATTATTAAGGGGAAGAGAGGAATTAGACAGATAGACCCTTTGTTCCCTTGTCTGTTTATTCTATATACCAAAGTACTATGTTAAATGATAAAGATCAGTGTCTTTCATAATTCCAAATTCAAGTTCCATTCTAAATGTAGAAAAGTTTCTCTTACCCATCTCTATTTCGCAAATGAACTAGTTTTCTTCTCCAAAGCTCATCTAGAATCTATTAAGTTATTGATTGATACTCTCAATAGGTTTTCTGAGATGTCAGGCCTCTAGGTGAATCTTAATAAAAGTCAGTTTGTCCTCTCATTAAGAGCGAAATCTCTATAGGTTAATATTTCCACCCTAATAGGAATGAATAGGAAATTTCTACCTTGCAATATTTAGGTCTACCAATTACTACTTGAAGACTTTATTTCCACTAATTGAAAGAATTCAATGGAGAATCAGGAAATGGACAAATAGATTTTATTCCTTTGGAGGTAGAGTTTAGTTAATTAAGTCTATCATTTGCTCCCTTCACCTTATATTGGAGCACATGTTTCCCTCTTTCTAAGAAATTAGCCAAATCCATTGAGAAAATGATGAGATACTTTCTATGAGATAAAGCAAATGGAAATTTAGGCCTTCGTAAGTTCAAGTAGGCATATTTGTGTAAACCCAAAGAGAACGGAGGGTTAGAAATCATCTTTATAAGGGTAGCCAATAAAATATTTTTAATCAAAAGACTTTGGAGAGTGATTCAAGACAAACACTCCCTTTGGATGAGATGGCAGAGTTTACCCCCTTTTATAAATCATCATCGAATTAGTGGTTCTCTTCTACTACAATTACAACGTTGTCGTTTCTTACTTTATTTTAGATAAAGTGGGTTCTTCATAACATTGTTGTTTTTGGCTTATTTTTTATATAGGAGAGTGTTATCTACTCTTTAGGCATTTTTGTCCTTCATTTATCTCAATCAATTTTTAATTCTAAAAAAAACTTTATAAAAGAAGCATTTAATATATTCAAAGAACTTGTAGTTCATCACCACAACTTATTATGTATGCTTAAACTTTTAAGGACTCTAAAACCAAGAAAAGTATCAGTCAGTAAAAAATGCAAATCATATCATAAAAAACTATATTAATTTATGTTGTAATTTTTTATATTATTTTGTATTTAACATTTTCATTTTCTAATTTATACTTTAGAATTTATTTTGCTAAGTTTTTATTAATCTTTATTATTATACCATTAACTTGCATAACATGCAGACAATTAGAGCTATTTGGATGATGATATGGAATTTCTCGAATTCAAAATATTTTAAAACATTATATTATTATTTTATAGTCAACAAAAATTAATTAATCCCTAAGCATGAAGTAATAAAGCTCTTAAACTTTCCTCTTCTTTTTTATATTTCTAGTTTATTCATAAGATTAATAAGAAACCAAAGATACTAAGATATAAAGCTGAACTTTTTGACATAGATTTTCCTAAAAGAGACTGAGGGAGCAAGCACAAGCTCAAGTATAATCGAGCCCATCAGTTTTCTTATAGATACACCAACTAGTGACCGCAATTTTCTGAGGTTGAATCAAGTCGACGTTGACACTACTCAAGACAGCACTGATAGCAAGAAAAAAAGAAGAGATCAAAGGCCAACTGGAACTGATAAAAGTGGTAGAGGACTTCATTAATTTAGTTATGGAAGTGTGTGAGTAGGTGGAGAATAACGACATAATCACTTATAAAGAAGTTGCAGATGAACCATAGAATTTGTAGACATACCAATGGCAGTTCATTACCAAATCTAATGAAAAGAACATAATATGGTTTCTTATTAATCATATGAATAAGAAATCGAAGATATAACAAAGAAGAAAGTATAATAAGGGTTTAATTAACTGACCCATTGGTTTCACTTCTATTTTTGTTAATTTAAATATAGTTATATTTTTATTACTAATAATGATTAAATATTAATTAAAATTTAAAGATAAATTATTTTTAATTAATTAAATTTATTTTAACCTCTTATATTTTATTAGAGTCACACGCTTTTCTAGTGACAGTCATAAAGTTATTGTTGATAAGAGCGAGCAGGGAGAAGCCCAGATAAGTATGAGCGCAGTTCCCACCTTATCAAACCCAGTTTATTTCTCTTCAACTCTTTCTTTAAGACAGTTTCCCTCTTATCTTAAGAAAACTCTCTCCAATAAAATTGAAACCTTGTAGCAATTACCCACTTACCCAAAGACACCAAAATCTACGACACCCACTCACCTTGGCTAAGCCCATATAGCCTATATCACAAATCCAGATCTTTTACAAAGTGTATTCACTCTTAATCTCCAAACATAGACCTCAACCTAAAGAGTTAATCCAAGGATTCAAATTGGACCATTGTGGTCTAAGGTCCACTTTTGCATAATAATATGTAACTGTGGAGTTCCCCTCTGAGTTAATCCCGTTATGGTTAGATCAAGGATATACACATCTCCATGTAGGTGGTATTCAAATGGTCTTGATATTACATGGAAGAAAAGGAATTCCAACGACAACTAGAATTTCTCTCTTTAATACAGCACATACATTCTACCAGAATGCCTTGATCGACACCCTTTTGACAACTCTCAACAATGGAAATGTCATCATAACTATAGCTTTGAACTTCAACATCAAGCTTGATAATCCAACTCTACTTACTAGACTAACAGTCTAGATCCAAATTGTTGGAGTTGACCAAGACCTTACTGCCATCATGGTCACACCCTATCATCAGATCATTTATAGACTGCACAACCATACTCTAGATCTGAACTTTCAAAACTCTACTCGAGATATTCTTTACATGGCAGTAGATAGGTCTCAGAATGAGACCATAATTATCTAAATTCCACAACAATTGTCATCCCAACAAAAATGAAGAAGTTAATGCTTATAGAGTGGATCATAAATTACGAGTCATACTCCTTATTGGCTCTTTATACATACCACCACTCCTCCAATCTTAAGAAGATTGAAGGATGAAACAGTAAAATCCGTTTTCAACAAGCTTGGAGAAGAATACCCAAAATCATTCAAAACCTCTTTTAGCTTAATAATGATGATTAATCCATCCTTTTCTCATGAAGAAGGTGTTGATGACCCTCTAATTCATTATGTCCACCCTTATAGACACGAGATATATGTTAGGATATGTTAATGCACATTTTATCTAGGAAGCATATTCATCTATGTATGATTCAGATTATGAATGCTAGATGGATGATTATTCTGATAGTGATGATGAAGTTTATATCCCCTGATATAGAGAAGAGTCAAATAGAAAGTCAAGATTCTCATGCCAACCACCAAAGAAGATCTAACCCAGGCATGATGAAGATGATGATTTGTAGCCTTAGATTGGTCTTAGGAATCTTAAGCCTGTACCAAAGGATATCCCTAAACTACTGATGGCATTCGGAAAAGAACACCTGATACAACCGAGATACTCCAAGATATCAATTCTTTGATCCCTAAGAAAAGACCCAAATCAGTACCTTGTATGATGATGAGATCATATAAGGAATATTTCCCATTTTTGGAAGCCCAGATTAATAAAACCACTTGAGTATTTGTAAGACCATACTCAAGATCCACAAGTATTAGTCCACAAGGCAATCGTGTACCTATTTCTCTAGCTAAAGAAGTCCTAAATTGGCAGACACAAAATGTTGTGACATAAAACATTGTCTTTCGAAGAATTAATTCAATGCTTAATGGCGTATCGCAACAAACGCAAGGATTAAATTCAAAGATCGATGTTGTATCTCTTCAAGTGTGACAATTACATCAATGACTACTCAATCAAGCTGCCCAACTTGATTTAGACTTGAGATGATATATTGACCAACATTATTGTGGACTAGAGTTCTCTAAGAAAGAAAGAGAACTTCAAAAAGTTGGAGAAGAGCTCAAAGAATTGAGTCTAATATGGCCAAAGAACAATCTAGAGTTGTATAAGATCCATATCCCTCAACATTTCCAACCACACGACCCACCTATAACACCCCATCCTATCCTGATGCTACTAACTATGAAAAGTTCTTCAAAATGTCCTATCCATTGCTTCGACAAACCCTTACAAAACCATCAAAACCTTCCAAAACAAACCTGCCAGTCAAAGACATTTCGTCAACTTCTAAACCTCCACATACACCACCACATTCTCCACCAAAAGAGAGACCTTTCCAAGACACGCCAAAATAACCTATGCCTAACCAAGAATTCATAGCCACTCTCCAAGTAGTACCAAATAGCCCTAGCAACCAAACTGTTAGCCAAGATTCTGATTCTTTTATAGAAAAATCAAACAACTTAAAACAGTTTACAGATCTCGCATAGATATCGCAAATGATGATTGTTGTTCCAAACTCTTCTCAACCACACATAGAAGTTGAACCTGAGGTTGATGACACTGAGTCAATGACTAAACTAGTCAGACCATAGGTTACTTTTGTCTATAAAACTACTATGATGTCCCACCAACAAAATGGCAAGATCGTCTGCATGAATTCAGTGCCTGGATAGATCTTCAAATGACAAGGCTAGATATGTCTCTCAAAGACATCTTGATAGAATTTGTCTCCAAAATGATAGAAACTTTAAAAGAATGGTTCCAAAGTCTTGGTGAGTACAAGCGTGTGACTCTTACAATTGTCAGAAGCCAATTCCTTGTTATAATTGATCCATAAAGAGTTCATTGGCAATTTCTAACTCATTGATCAACAAAGTAGACATGAGTACTATGAAATGAAGTGATGCTCTATAAACAAAAAAGATTTACAAAAGAATTTCTTAAAAAGTTCTTAGAGATATTATAGGCTTAATGGTTTCAATGATGTCAATCTTCGGTACACATTCATAGCTTCCCTTCCCAATGAGTTATAGACTAAATTATAAAGAACAATCAATTCTTTTTAATGAGACATATGAAATCTCTCTCAAAGAAATCTACCAATTAGCTTTGGTGACATTGGGCAAATTATGTGAAGAACATAATTTCTTCAAAGTTATGCTCAAAGGTAGACCTTAACTTAAATAAGTATACAAGAAGCCATACTTAAAGATTAAATGCAAAGACACAGAGAAATGTGCATGCAACACAAAGAAGGAGAAACACTTCGGAAGGAAACCGTTAAGAGTTCATCCTTTCAATAGAAGGAAGAAAAAGATAATAAGATTCTTTAAATGGCGAGCTTCTGATGTTATTTTTGAGCCATTATGCAAAACTTTGCCTTAAAAATCCAAAAAATGTGAAGATCCTATAATCCATAAAAGCTATGATGCCTATTAGAGGTGATGAGGACTTTGATTCTTTTTTTGAAGAACAATTTAGTAAAGACAAAGAGACTTTGTTTACAATTCCTAATAGTGAATCTTCTAATCGTGACGTCTTTGCTCTTGAAGAAGAAGATGACGAACCTATGTACATGATGAACCAGTCTTGTTTCAAGCTAAAGCCTAAGAAGCCAATAGTTACACAACCTTATGTCAAACTCCAATTGCTTCTAAAGAAGTATCATGGACTAATCCCAGCTATTGGTTACATAGATACAGACTCTTGTATAAGTGTAATGAAACCAAATATTCTTCTGATGAAAAAATGGCAACTATATAAGGAATACTTTACTGCAGCTGATGACAAATCCTTCAAGATAGATCTTATCACGAAGAGAAGGATTGGGATAAAGTATTTCCTATGTTGTATTATTTGAACAAAAATATTAGGAAATAACCTTCATGGTCCTAATATACTTATTAGGATAAATGTTTATTGCCAAGTAGAAAAGTTACAAATCTTGCCAAAGGGGATTCGTTACAAACAAGGTTTTCACGAGTACACTGAAAATAACAACATGCTCGAACTACAAGACGATCCTTCTATACCAGAGACCAATTTTTACAACATAGCCCAAAAAGCCATAACCAATTAAATCATCCACATCCATTGTGGCATAATTTAGAATTCTATGTTCAATTGCCATTCAAGAAGAATGAGGACATTAATCCAACAAAGGCCACACATCTGGGGAATCCATATGACCTAAAGATGACATGAGAAGAATATGCTATACTTTTGAAACAAGGATTGATCGAGCTGACCAAATCAGATGGGACATGTCAAGCATTTTATGTGGAAAAAAGAGCAAAAAAGGATAGAGGAAAAAAGAGGTTAGTTATTAATCACAAGCCTCTAAATCATTTTCTTTAAGATGACAAGTTTCTTTTACCCAAAATCAATACGCAGGTGCTATTTCTTTCTAAAAGAAGTCAAAATATTTTCAAAGTTTGATTTAAAAGTTGGATTTTGGCAATTGAGTATTAACCCAAAGGATCGACATAAGACAACATTATGCATTCCTAATGCCCAGTACCAGTGGGCAGTTATGAAATTTGGGCTAAAAGTCAGCCCATCATTGTTTCAAAAAGCCAAGATAAGAATTTATGATGGTATCCTATCAAGTGCTTTAATTTACATTGATGATATTCTGCTTTACTCTTAGACCCAGCAAGAGCATCAAGCCCTATTGCGACAATTCTTGGAGCTTAAAAAAAAGTATAGGATCATGCTCTCAGCCCGCAAAAGCCAAATTGGCTCAACCCATATTGAAACTTTGGGTATGAAGTTTCATGATGGCTTCTACCAGCCCATACTGTATATAGCTAGTGAACTACTAAACTTTTTGGACACAAACGTCGTTGTTAAACAAATCCAACAGTTTATACAAATCATGAATTACATTAGGGATTTTATTCCTCATGTATTAGAATATGTTAGCTAGTTTTCAAAGCTTTTAAAGAAAAAGTCACTACCTTGGGGTCCTAACCACACAAAGGCAGTCAAGAAACTAAAGAAGCTCAGTCAACATCCACCTCTACTAAATGTTCTTAACAAATAAAAACGAATCTTACAGACTGATGCTAGTGAAGATTTCTAAGGAGTAATTTTAATTGAAGAAATAGAAGGCAAGGGGTTTTATTGTGGGCATGCTAGCGAACAATTTAAACCTTAAGAAAGACATTATCAGGCAATCTACAAATAGGTTTCTGGCAGTAAAAAAAGATATAAAAAAGTTTTAACTTTCACCTCAGCTTTTATCTCTTTATAGTAGAAATGGACAATACATCCTTTCTGAAGATACTACATCAAAAACAAAAAAAGATACTAGAGAGTCAATTACTTAGTTGGACAGTCTGGTTCTTCCGCTATAAATTCACAGTTGACCACATCAAAGGCCACCAAAACATCTTAGCTGGTTTCCTCTCTTGGCCTCAAAAACATATAAGCCTTATTACTCCCTCTAGAAATATTCCTTTCATTCTCTCAATGGTTGATCTTCCCAACATTGCAAAAACAAAAAAGTTCTTCCCTCCGGTTGTAAATTCACCCACTACAGTTAATGAGATAGCTTCTCTTGTCAGGATAGGCCTTTTCTATTACCTCCACCTTTTTTTAACCAATCAAAACTACATTGTTGTTCATCCCTGTTCAACATATAGGCTTTATATCTTACTGTGTTTTTCATCAATGGCTCGTTCTCAAAAAATGCATTTATAGTACCTATGGGCACTCTCAACCCTTTATATATATGTTATTTCTTTTCCTCCCTTGCAAGTCTATCAACACTTGTGTGATAGAGAGAATGAAGGTTCTCTCTTGTAAACTTTCCTTAAGTGGTACCAACCACTAGTGCAATGAAGGACGCAACTCTTACAGGTTATTGAGGATCTCAAATCATGGGATACTTCATTAGAGAAGCAATCCACCCAATGCTTCTTTATTCTTCATTGACAGTATAGCACAACACATAATGGTTCTATGTATTCTAAAAATCACGTGTACTCCTGGCATATCTCCGTCCAATGGCCAAGATATAAGGAAAATGTCCTTAAGACCCTTAGAGTTTTCCTTAAGGATTTAAACGATTTTCCTAAATATGCACCACCAACTGTCTCTATATTAATTGGACCTTAGCTGGGAGACTTCACTCTTGGAGAACCTAAATTGCCTGACTTTAACATTCCAAACATCCCAATAGACTTGGGGATTGACACTGCAATACCATCTTAGACCCAAGCCTTCTCCTTCTAGGATGCCTAAAATCTAAAAGATGATATTCCTATCATCGAAAAAGAGGAGCTGAATAATTTTTAAAAAAATTTACACACAGGAGAAGTCAGCTCCAGTAAGCAACGGAGAACAACTAGTGATATACTGACAACATGAGTGAAGGGGCTTCTTAGTCAATTTTGCAATCGTGGGAAGAACCTATTCGACGGGGACGATGATTAGGATTCCACCTATTATTGTGAGACCCTTTATTTAAAATTGTTTGTTGATCGTGCCATTCAAGATTTAAAATTTATAAGCACTTAAATATCGTAAGTGCACAGGTCATGACTGTAGTACAAGAGGTGTCGATCTTACAAAGAGGAGGACTAATCTAATCATAAAATCTAAGGCCAACAATATATAAAGCTCAAGATAACTATGCAACAAAAAATAATCACGAGAATTGAATTCAACCACTTAAATCAGAAATTAAACACGAAGGAATTAATAATTGAGCAATAAGCATGCACAATGGAAATTAACCAAGAATTTACCAGGTTATGATAAAAGAGATTTTGCTTATCTTTAATGCTAACCTAGCTGCTTATGTGTTAATGGGTGTCGATTCTAGACGATCCTAGGGCTGATTACTTTCTCTCGAATTATAACCATTTACCCTAATTTATAAACCCTAATTGGATTATGAAATTTGTAATATCTCAATTCGCAAATTATTCAAAATCCTAATTAGATGTGAAGCACTCTAATAAACTATTAGAATATGACACGGGATCTCTCTCCACACAATTACCAATATGATTCATCATAGTTTCTATCAAATCGCCTAACTAATCCGATTTAATCATTTTTCATTTAGTTCACCCTCTCAGTTTATTACCGAATTATGCAAGAACACAATCGAATCACAACATTCATCCAATAAACACAATCAACTAAATTATCATTAAATCAAAGTAAAATCCCGAAGAAGAGTTAGAACATCATCAACATTTTAACATCATCATCATACAATCCATCTCAACTTTATACATGAACAAAATTGAAAAGAAAAGGAAATAAAAACTTAGAACGAACGATTTAGGAAGGTAGCAGCATCGAGAAACCTCCTGATCCCCACGTTGAAGCCACTTCTTCTTCCTTTTTCTTCCTTTTCCTCCTCTCTTTCTCTTCCTCTTTCTCTCTTAGGTTTTCCAAAAGTGGATGCACAAAAGCTCTCTTTCTCCTTCTCGTGTTGTTTTTTAAATAGTCTCTGGTGTTTTGGGTAATCCTATGGCTTTTTCGGAGTCCGAAAGGTCCAAAAAGTATCTCAAAACGTGAAGTTCGTAAGTGTCTGCACGTCTGATCGACGCAGGCCACGGGCCATGATCGTGGCTCACATCTGAGCCTTCGGTCACGATCGTGGCATGTAGGCCATGATTGTGGGCCATTCTTGGAGCTTTTGTCACGATAGGCCACGATCGTAGGCTATTGTTTCGGCCCGAATGTCTTATGAAATTTCTCTGTTCTTCGATATTAACCCTAAAACACTAACAAATACATCAAGATACCTAAAAAATATAATATTTAAGCTCAAAAGTTTGTACTAACCCTTAAAACACTTAAAATACAAATAATTAACAAACTAACACAATTCTAACTTAAACATACTAAATGATCGAATTAACGACTAAACATATATCAAACTATGCCCTAAAACATGATGCAATTTACACTTATCATTTGTCTCTATATTTAAATATCTTTTATGACACGACATCGTTATTATCTATTTATTATGTGATGTGACATCATTTTTATCTAAAATAGTTGGCAAATAACATAAAATGACCCCTATGTTATAGTTGACTATTCAAATTAGCCCCTGTATTTTTAATTCGTTCAATCTAGCCCCTGTGTTTTGTAATTTCATT